>JAOEGS010001763.1:0-12921 GCA_025447755.1 Corythornis vintsioides
AGGGGGGTTGGACTAGATGATCTTCTAGGTCCCTTCCAACCCCTAATATCTATGAATCTATGAATCTATGAAATACAAGCTTTTTCTTTCTTTTTATTTTTATTTTTAATTTTTTTTTGTTATGGTTCTGTGATTGTTTTCTTGTACTGACTGTCAAATCTTTTCATAGTTTTCTGACTTGTCATAAAAAAGGTGGGATTACTATGAGTGTAAAATGGTTGGATGATCTCAATAAATAAAACAAGGAGTTCTAGATGAAGGAGACTGAACTGATGTAGTCTACGTGGACTTGCAAAGTTTTTCTGCAAGCAGGTCTCTCACTAAAGATTTTTGAAACTCTTACAATACAGGGCATCAAGAAGATGTATAAGCAGCAAATAGAATCAAACAGGAGGTCAGTTTCACAATGCAAGGTGATAACTGTTGGTAACTGTTGGTACTCCTTTTGATCCAGTGTGTCAATTTTTATGATCACCTTATGGCAACTAATAAAATCGGGAGTTCTTAGTCAGACAGCACGAGGGCAGATTTCAACTCCTTTACTGTCTGATCTGAAACAAGTGTGTGAGCCAACACAGGAAAATATTTATCTTGTGGCTTAAGACTTAATTTTGTGCTGATGTGCAGTTTGTTCCCCTTCTTCTGCCAAAAATGTGAAATGTTTCTTGGCCCATCTTTAAAAGCTGTTTAAGAAAGCTGGTGTCTAAATCTCTCTGATGCCAATAGCTTGACGTTTACTTTCTAGAGAGCATTTTTCTTCCATGCCCTCCTCTCACTTTGTTATTTCTTCCAGTTTGTAAACAAACCACAGCAAACTAATTTTTAAAAAGTCCTCTGAATAAATCCCACATTCGAAAATTAAATGCTGTGTTTACAAATCCCTGAGTAACTAAACAAAGAGAGCTTATTAAGTTTTCATCTCAATGGATGGTGTTATTACTAGATGATCATTCTGATATTAATAAAGTCTCTCCTCTATTCTACAATTATCTCAAATGAGGAATATGTCTTGCTCTACAGTAGATATATTCTAGATTTTTACTGATTAGTAAGTGTTGTCTCACAGAGAAAACCCACAGAACTTAATATATCTGAATGACATTTACGCTGTATTTCCAGATTAAAAAAAATGAATGATTCACAGTATTATAATCTGTGAAGTAATTATAAATACTAACCCTTTGAAGTAAATAATGGCCATAACAAAAGATTTCACTGGGAAATAGGCTACTCTTCTCAAATGGAGGAGTGTCAGCATTACCTGCAAATAACTTAGAGCAATTCTTTGATAAAGCCTGTCCTCATAAAAGAATTATAAACTGTGATGGGTGAAATAGGATAAACTGGATATTCTGAAACTAGTTTCTGAGGCCTATGGAACACTAAAGGACTCTTCCATTCTCTAGCTGGTGATCTCTTTAACTGTTTTCCAGGTACATTCAGTCTTCCTTCCATTGGTCTTTGCTGTCATAGTTCCAACCCCTAATATTCTGTGATTCTGTGATCAGTATTTCCCAAGAATCTATATGAGAATCAAATAATTCAGATTCTCCAAAATCAGTTCACTAAGTGAAAGAGGTAGGGTTTTGATAGGCAAAGGAGCTAGTCCTGCCTACATCTGATTGGAATTCTCATCCTTGGATTTTAGTTATCTTGTTATAATGTTTTTGGTTTTTTTTTTTTCTCATGTGCTGGTACTAAGCACCAGCATGTTTAGGTTCAGTGTTGGATAAAACAACATAAAAAAGAGGCCACAGAAACACAAATGGAAAATGAAATTTACTTTAGCTTATAAAAAAAAATAATTAGCGATAGAAGAAATTCGGTTGTTTTTCAAAACAAAAATAATAACATGAAAAAACTAAGAATGGCTGAAGCTAAAATCAAGAGATTTTTAATTCCTCATCTGTAACATCTTCCTTGAAAAACAGTCTATATGAAAATTGATAGTTAAGGAGCATTCTTTTTATGTCTGAAGACAAGGAACATCTTCTGTACAAGTAAGAATATTCAGAGGGTTAGGAAATTATAGAATAGTCAGAAGTTTTGCATTCATGTGCATTGTGTACTCCAGCCCTGAATTCTTTTGTCTTTCTACCATTATTCCTGAACATAAAAATAGCATTTTGCACAGCTTATTTTGATAGATTATACAAAATCCTGTTACGCTTTGCACACTGAAAAAAATAAATTGAAGAAACATTCCTTTTTAAGAGAAGCATATATTCAATTTTACTGAAACCTCCATGGGAATTATTACCAGGAAACAAAGAACATTTATAGCTCTTTTTCTTCTCCTTCCCCACCCCCTAATCCATCTCATCTATTAAAAAAACAAACTAACAGGCAAACCAAAACCAACAAAATAATTGTGTTGCAGTTCTTTGATTTCTACAAGAACATGCAATTGCTCATTGATCTTCAGTGTCATCACTTAATGAGCAAAATGGGGGAGATATTGTAAACCTACTCAGGTTTTTGCTGTGCTTCACAGAGCAGAAGGAGAAACCATCCATCTGGCAGCAAAGGTGGAATGTTGGTGCCCTGGATGAGCCAGCTTCACTGTCATAGAGTTTGTTACGGAATTTGTTACAAATTAAGTTAATTTTTTTTTAGCTTATTTTAAAAAAGGAAATGACTCATAAGACTCAGTAGCTGCCTGGCACATATGCCTGAGCTCCTGTGCATCTCCAGAACTACTGCTACGTTTTGAATCCTTTGTCCAAATTAGGAAAAAAAAAAAGTACAAAAAAAAAACCCAACAAAAAAAACCCCAAACCAACCAAGCAAAAAACAAAAGTATTGTATTAGGTTACTAGAGGCTTCAAAGAGAGAGCCTCAGTTCTGGCATAAAGACTACACCATAGCCTCTGTCCTTATTAGACCCTGCAGAATCCAGGCATACCTAGACAATTTATCTTAGTGAATTAAGCACTATTTACTTGATACTAAATGAGATAAAGAGGGCATTGCTAAAGACAAAACAATCAGTCAGGTCATTTGTTAAAGTGCAATCCCAATTCCTACTCTGTCTTTGAAAACACCATCCATCTTCAGGCTGTATGGTTTTAAAGTTGTATTCATTTAAAAATAATTAATTTGAATATTTCATATGAAAAGTAGGAAACATCTCCTTAATGAAGGAAAGGAATTTGCAAGAGATAACATTGCCATTAATGAAGTCTAATTAGAGATTCATTTAAAAAATAATCTCCTGTGCTGATTTATCATGGAAAGCTAATAGAGTTCTAACTTGAGACAAAAATAGTTCTTTGGAGTTTTATAAATGCTCTTGTCTAAGTTAACTATTTCTATCATTCACAAAAATTAAATTAGTGTGTTAGAAACCTGACTATTAGATAAAGAAAATCATTGTACACTATACATGAGTTTTGTCAAGCTATTTTTTAAGGCAGTTGTATTTTTCATCACTGTAGGTTCTGAAAGAAAATACCATCATTTCCATAATCATTCTGTCTGGCAAGCAAACAGATAAAAAGAAACACTTGAATATTCTATTGATTATTTCTGGCTGTTGCTGAGTTATCATCTCCAATGGAACCCAAGATTCTTTGTGATTAGCACATTATAAAGAAAAAAAATAATTAAAACCAGCCTTTTACAGAATAGAAAACGAATTTCATGGTTCATCAATATGTTCACTCTGGAAGTAATTTTGCAGGTGAGTAATTTTGATGTAACATGAAGGAAATTGAGAAAAACATGTCCCCTAGGACCACACTGCATTGATATCTAAATGCATGTGTGATCTGTATATGTATGTATTTTTATTTATAAATCCACATAGGTATGTGGATATTCACATATATTCACTACATTGGGTAAATTAAAATTTTAAGGAGAAAAAAAAATATTTATTCCATATTTGTGTACTTTCTTTTTAATCAGATAACCTAACAGGTACATTTTATTAAAAATAATTTTCTTGAAGGGGAGCTCACTTTCTAAATATTGGCCTACACCTAATGTTGCTTGAAAAGAAGAGATCTTGTTTCCATATGGCATCGACCAGATGGATCTAATTCCTCTGCCACACAACTGTGTTGCTATAGCAGTTGGTCAGTGTTGGTTTAGAATGAGTGCCACCCATTAGACCTGTAACAGATGCCCCCTGTTAACCCATCTCCTTTCCCAAAGGGGAAGAGAAAGGGAATAAGGGAGGGAGACTTATGGATTGGAAAACTAAAACAGCTTTAATGACAACAATAATAAGAAAAGGAAATATATACAAATGCATACAAAACCAGTATTGAAACCAGTTCCCCTGATGGCAAATGCATCACCATCACCACTGATGCTGTGGAGCAGGCACTGGGTAAGTCCCAGGCTGGACTCAGCAGCAGACAGGAATAAATTCCAGAGCTGGATTCTGAAACTGGATTCAGAAATACACAGATTGGGGTCAAAAGCAGAACAAAGAGAATCCTCCTCAGACACTGGCCATTGAAGAAGAGGCTTGACCCTCATGTTCACTTTATACTGAACATGCTGTGCATGGGATGGAATCCCTCACTGGTCAGTTTAGGGTCACGTCTCCTGGCTGCTCCTCCTTGCAGGTGCCACCTCTTACTTACAGCACCCCAGCATGGGGCACAAGTTTGATCAGTGAACTTGGTCTGCACAGGAGCAAGGATCAGCAAGACCCTTTCTGCACACACATATCTAAGATGGTGCTGAGTAACAGTTGCTCTTAAGATTACACATTACCCAAGTTTTGGACCAAACTTAGTACAAGTTTTCAAATGATAGTTGTGCTGCAACACATTGTCCATGTGGAAGCAAACTGTATTTCACTATGGATTGGAAAACTAAACCAGCTTTAATGACAACAATAACAAGAAAATGAAATATATACAAATGCATACAAAACCAGTATTAAAACCAGTCACCCCGATGACAAATTCCACAGTCATTTCCACAGGCAGACTAGAAAATGTGCAAGATCCCTCAGCCATTCATACAAATAAAAATCAGTAAACACTTTGCTCCCTTAGGCAATGGCCTGTTCTGTCTACTTGGAAGAAAGAGGTCAGCTTCTGAAGCTTCATTAGAAAAGCATCGAGCGACATCAACTCAGCACTGCACTTGCTTTTTAAAAGGGGAGGAAAACAATGCTTCAAAGTAGTGTGGTTGGGCTTTATTTGACTTCTTTGATTTGTTTTTTTCTTTTTTAGCAGAAGAAAACAGATCAATACTGCAACTGCAAATATGACAAAAAGTCTTTTTTTCTCCCCTCCTCCATCTCCATTTAGTTTTTGGATGTTCAAGAACAAGTTTTAGAGGCAAACTGAAAACTTTCAATTGCAATAAACTGATCAACATATATTTAAACTACAGGAGTACATGGTAGGTATTGTTTGGAGAAATTATCATGCAGAGTTGCTGTCCTTTCACGTATGGAAAGATATCTGAAAGGACTGATATTTTACAGACCACTTGAAAAAAAAACTGATTACATGCTGAATATTATTCACTTTTTTTACCTCACCTCATTGCCATTGATGTTAAGATGAATGCACAACAGAATTCCAGGGATTAACCCTTAGAAACTTCTTTTATCTTTAAAATACAGAAAATTTTAAAGAAAAATGAGATGCTAGTATCTCTAGGTGAGGAACAAAAGATGTTTGCTGTTTTGGAAGGGACTCTGAGAGATCATCTCTTTGTCCCTTTCAATTCTTACCATTCAGTGATATGTGTTTCAGCCTCCTCCAGGAAGAGCTGCCCAAATGTCAGGTGTGTACCCTACTGCTCAACTGGGCCAGGTCCCTTCTGGATCTGTGAGGACAGAAATGGCAGATTTTTCTGTGAAATTATGAGAATTTAAGGGAGCAGAAGAGTGACTGTGTTTGTCTGACTTGAATATTCTTAATTCCAAGAAGTGATGTTCAGTGAAAGCTGCTTTTCTCACAAATTTTGATTAATATTTTTTCTAATACCAACCAAAGCAAGTGAAATGCCTTCACTGACGGATTTTATGTATGCACATGGAGTACCTTGTCTTCATTTCTAAGAGAAAAAAGCCCCACCCAAATAACTGCTTAATATTGCTTTTGTTATTTCCTTTATGATGTTCGTAATTGCATTCCTGATTTTTAATTAAAGATTTATTTTGTGAAATATGTCACATAAATAATCCTACTGAGCCACACTTTTAATAACTATTCATCATTCATTTAGTAGGTACAAAGGGCAGAGGAAACAATTACTGAAATGTGCTTATACAAGGCAGAGCAGAACACAGGAGACTTTACCAGAGCACCTCATTGTCTGATTAAATCCATTGATGGGTTTACAATGGGCCCTATTTGAACAGATAAGACAAATTTACTACTGTCGCATCCTTTGTTATTATAAACAATATCCTAATTATTCCTGGCACGTTATTTCTTAGGCATTACTTTGGCTGCTCGTAAGCCCAATATTTATATCCTTGATGTCTTTCTTTGGGCCTGTGGGGGGCGAGCGAGGCGCTGGGTGGAAGCGGCGGGCGGGGAGGCCTCGAAGCGCGCCGGGCACTCAGTGCACGTGGAGCGTAGCCCGCGCCCGGCCGTCGCCGATCCCAGTTACAGCGGCTTGAACCGGGGCCAGCTCACCTTCAAGCACCTGCAGACGACCTCGTGAGTACCTGGCCGCGCCGCGCCGGGTCCCCTCCGTGTGCGTCCGGGGGAGGTGGGAGCGGGCGGGCGGTGCAGACGTCGGGTCGAGGCCGCCCTCCTTGGGCCTGCCCCGTCCGGGGTGCCTTCTGCGGTGCTCCTGACACCAGCGTGCGGCGAGACCCCCGGTAACGCTGCCGCTGTGCCGTGGGTGGGCCCGCGGAGGGAGGCGGTTTGTGGGAGAAGAGAGGCCGGGTCGGGCCCAGGGGCTTGCAGAAAGGAGGTGGGCGCAGCCTCCCGGGAGGTCGCCACGCTCCGGGGAAGCAGCAGCGGTGGCCGTGGTGGCCGCCAGCCGTCCCCGGCACCTATGTCCGCTTGTGCCCGGGTACTTTGTGCAGCTGTTTGAGGCGGGAATACGACCACCTTCCCCCGAGGGGCTTTTTGAGGCTGCTGCGGCTATGGAACGTGTTAGACTGACCCGGGCTTCGCTGGGAGAGTCAGTTTCCCCAGGAAGGGAACGCCTGAGCCATCCAAGGGTGTGAATTGCACTTAACTTGCTTCATATATTATTGTTTATAATGCTTTGTTATTGTTATCGTCTGGAGTGTTATTACATCTGGAGTATTGTGTTCAGTTCTGGTCTCCTCAGTTCAAGAGGAAAAGGGAAATATACAAGAGTCCAAGGGAGACACTTTAAGGGACTGCAACATCTCTCTGATGAGGAAAGACAGAGCCCTGGAGCTGTTTAGCCTGGAGAAAAGAAGACTGAGAGGGAATGTTATTAATGTTTACAAATATCTGAAGGGTGTTAGCTAAGTAGAAGGCAACAGTCTTTCAGTGGTGTGCTGTGTTAGGACAGGAAGCAATGGTCACAAACTGAAACATGGGAAGTTCCACCTCAACATGAGGAAAAATTTCTTCCCTAGGAGGGTGACAGAGCCTGTAACAGGCTTTCCAAGGAGGTTGTGGAGTCTCCTTCTCTAGAGACTTTCAAGACATGTCTGGATTCTCTTCCTGTGTTGCCTGCCCTGGGTGATCCTGCATTGGCAGGGGTGTTGGACTTGATGATCTCCAGAGGTTCCTTCCAACCCCTAACATTCTGTGATTCTGTGACTTTTCACTCTGTTTTGGATAGTGGAAAATGGAGTTGTATTAGAATCTGTGCTTCTGGATGGCATGCAGAACTTTAAGATGGACAGATAAATGATCTGAATTTAATAAGACCCAATTACTTTTTTGAATGCAGTGAGCAATTTCTGCCTTCAGTATAGTCAAATTTCTTATTCAGTGAAATGTTTCATGCTTCAGTACTGTTCCGTTCAAGCCAAAAGGTCTAATGCAGGAAGGAAGGGTGGTCACAGAGGTGGTCAGCTTCATCCCAGTTCACCTTCTGATGCCACATACAACAGTAACTGTTCTTCTTTACGGTTTCACTTTGAAGATCTTCCTTATCCACTTGCAGTTTTGTGTTTTCTTTTGCTTGAAATATGTCCATGGTGGATTTAAGTCCCATATATGCATTTTCCTCACAATTTAACATGAAGTATCTTATTTTTTTTTTTACTTTGCTAAACCCAGCACAGCTTTCATAGCCCAGTAAATAAAGTATTGCTGTAGCTTTTAGCATGCCACAGGGGTTTAGGTTGAATATTAGGAAATATTTATTCACCACAAGGGTTTTCAAGTGGTGGACTTATTTAAAAGTAAGTGACTGCCCAGGAAAGTGGTGGACTTCTTTAAAAGACATGTAGATGTGCTCCTAAGGAATATAGCATAGTGGTAGACTTAGTGCTGGGTTGATGATTGGGCTTGATGATCTGTATGGTTTCTTCCAACAAAAATGGTTCTTTCATTCTGTGTGTACTTGCAAACCAATAAGAAAAATCAAGGTATAGTGTGTTAGCAGTCATAAAAATGTGACCATAAAGCAAGAAGAAAGAATTAGCAAATTCATCATCATCTTTCTCCTAGTGAAAGACTTGGGATGCTGAAGACTGTCTGTACTCCCCTACCCCATTAGAAGCAATTGACCCCAGGAGCTGGGAGGTCAGGGGAAAGGCAAGCAGAACATCAGAAAAAGGGGAAGATATTAGAGGATTTGTATATATTCCTTTTTTACTGTTATGAAATCTGAAGTGTAGAAATTAGAATAACTTAACAGCCTAATCAAAGCATTATTATTAATTCAATTTAAGTTGTTAATTGGAAGAACAATTCTTGCTTTTGCATATATATTGCCTTTCTTTTGCCTACAGCAAATCAGTGGAAATTCATGCAGTATTTTCTGTAGGGTTGATGCAGCAAACTGGTAACACCAGCATGCAAATGAGCATCTCTTTGGCTAACCCAAATCACTCAGTCACAGATTCAAAGAAGGAATAAGTTAGTTGCATTTGTCAACCTTGGTTGTATTAAGGTAATTTATGGGAAGGTCTATCATGGCTATTGCATTAGGCAGTTCTAGATTATCTGTTGCAAGAATTCTTTAAAGAAATGTATCACATTCTTATAGCTTTAGCTATAAAAAAGGCTTTATAATCACTAATGTGCATTGGAAGACTATATTCTCTATGTTTATAATAAACTCAAATAGGATTTTTTTTCTCTATTTTTTCAAACAAGGATATTTTTCCTTGTTTTGGTCACAAATCTGAAACACTGTTGTGACACGAGCTGCTGTGATGGAAATCAGCTGCATCCCAGCCAGCCCTGGTACATCCAGACATACACTACCAAGGTGGTTGACTCTATTTAGCAACAGATTTACCTGATCCTGAACAATAACTTGTGACCCAAGAGATTAATTACGTTAGAAAATGCTCAAGATTTCCTTGATATCTTAGGTATTTAAAAATTAAAACCCTTCTGGCTGTATAATTTGAAAGATTCATGATGACTGCTGTGTATACCTTCTGTGAGGAGGCTGTTTAGAACGTACCTTTTGAGACAGAATTATTCCCTGTGTTAAATACCAATTCTTAGAAAACAAAGCCTTAGGATTAATTTGTCTGGAAGGCATTTGTAGAACCCTTCAGAAACAAGACTGATGGAAAATCACCTCAAATTTTGGCAGAGTTGTAGCTGGACTCCCAAAGCTAAGCATTACTCTGCAAGTATTCTACTCTTGAATATTTCCCCTGAAGCTTTTCTTTTTTTTTTTTTTTTTCTTTTTCCCCCAGAAAGTATTATTAAATAAGCTGAATGAGCTACAGCACTGCTTTTGCTTGGATTGATGGTAGTTCAACCTTTTGTTTAATTGCAGGTGCCTCTGGGAATAAAAAGGTTCAGCATTAATTTCTTTTTCTTGGCTTTTAATCCTGTTCCTAGCACCTGCTAATTTTGCATCCTGTCCCAACCATACCTAAACATCTGGCAGCTTTCCTTTATGTCATACTATATAAAAGTCTCCAAATGATATTGAAAACTTTCTCTCAACCTTTCTTCCATTCCAGGCTCTTTACAGTTAAGGTAGAATCCATTTTCATAACACAGATGTCAAACTCTAAAAAACACTGGGATAAATGGCCCAAATCTAGTCCCATGTATATCATGTATATGTTAAAAACAAGGTTTCATTCAGATTTAGAAATTTGGTCCAAAATGGAATTAAAAAAAAAAAAAAAAAGAAAATTAGTTATGAATTCTGTAGTTCATGTTAAGCCACTTATTCCACACCACACTGAGATACATTTAGGCAAATGTACATGTTCTGCTTATCCTTAAATGAAGACTTTTACCCTAATTTATGTTTTCAGCTCTTGTGTTGTTTAACTCTTCAGCGTTTTTATAAAAAGCTGAGGAAGTGCCAGGTGAGGATTAGACCAAACAAGAATCTATTCCACTTTTTACATACAAAGCTAACAGTGCAATAGGGTCAGACACATAAAAAGCTGTGTTTTTGCTTGTGTGTGGGTTTTGGTTTTGATTCTATTTATTTAATGAAAATGTGCTATTTGATGAGACATCTTAAATCTAACATTATTGTTGTCTAGGAAGAACTGAAATAACATATTTTCCTTGTTACAATTAATTTTCAAAAATGTAGGTAGACTTAAAGAGTCATTAGAACTGATAGAAAAAGTGTAAATTGAAGCAGAGTGTTTTTTTGTATGCAGCCAAGTAGGATTTGGAGATATTATCATGTGTTTTGAAGAAACATACATGTAGGCAGGGGAGCAAGGAACTGAGCAAAGATTTAAACTGATTTAAATGTGGAAATGGTGGGGATGGGGAAAGCAATAGAGAGATTTGCACCACTTTTAGAGCCTCCTGTTCCAGTGTCCCCAGTTGGCATGATGCTCAGAGCATTAATGTTACATGGTATTTATAATATAAAATTCAGCTCCCCTTTAAATCAGTGGAGATTTTACAGTTAAATTATGAATTAGGGAGATGTGTAAGTGCACCAGTGGAATCAAAGCCTCACTGATGTAGCCCACTGAGTTCTCAGTGCTGCAGCCTTACCTTTGGTATGGAGTTTGAGGCAATGTTTGTGGATAGGTGAGCACAGTGGTTAGCAGGGAAAGAAAAGAATAAGTCAATAAAAAAACTGAATACTAAAGCCCTGATATTCTCTTTACATTTTATAAAAAACTTGTAGTAATTGCACTAGTATATGATGCCTGATTCTTGTTCTCTTTCTCCTGCTCTAAATTAGCTAAACTGTATTAAAGAGAATTATATAACTGAAATATCTGGAGAAAGAACAGCAAGTACCAGATGTTTATAGTTAAATTTATCTATTTATTTATTTATTGATGTTATAAAGCCAACATTTCTTGATCCAGAACTTGAAGTGGACTTAGTAAAATAGCTTTGACTAACTTTGTTGACATATTTTTCAAATGGAAGCAAGAATCTGAGTCTCCGTAAGTTACAAAACATGGAACTGCTTTTTGAATTATCTTCCTTAGATGAACTAGTGCTCCAAAACACACAGATACATCATCTCTGAATGTATCTGTACTGTACTATCAAGAGCAATATTCCCGTTTGTTTGGCATTTGTGAGATTTTACATGAAAAGCAGCATCCAAATTTGGATCTCCTGCTGTACAAGGGAGATTTTACCATCTGGAGAAGGTCAGGTCATTAGGTGGGAGCATGTGATAATATATAAGGAAGTGCTGAAGGAGCTTGCTTTCATTAACCTGGATTAACCCAGATGGGAATACTCTAATTACTGTCCTTGATTGCATAATGGAAGGTCCTAGAGGAGACAGAGTCAGGCAAACTGTGAAAGGACAAGAGACAACTGGCATGAGTTGCAGGAAGGGAATTTTTGATTGAATTTAAGAAGCATCACTATGTACTGTGTCAGATTACTAAAAGAGATGTATTTAACATTCTTGGAGGCTTTAGAAAGTCAATTGGACTTGGTGGGATAGCAGCCAGATCAGTGAGTGGGGACACTGACTTTCTTTTTTTTCTTTTTTTCACACTTTTTTTTCCATTACCCTACAGATTCACATTTTCACTCCCACTGTTCCCTAATAGCAATGGCTAATTTATTTCAGACATGACTGTCCTTTGCTATTGGATGTTTTGCAGGATGTTGTTAGTTCAAGAAAAAGACTCAATCAGTAGCATTTGAATGAATAATGGAAGCTGGGATAAAAGCTACCTTGACCTGGTATCATGAGGAGGACCCAAACTGCTACAACAAAAATCACATTTTGAAAGAAAGTGGCAAAAGAAGTTGCAGATTCACTGTATTGAAAGACTGTAGCCAGTTGCCACACATCTTCTATTTTATGTCTCATAACATTGCTGTTTTTCCTGGCTGAATCCTCTTCATGTATGATCCTTGGGATCCAGGTTGAAACTATGGACGTTGATTAGAAACAAGAGACAATAAGAAGGAAGTGTGAGATACTCTGTGAAATGTGGAACTGCTAAAGAATGACATTTGTTTGTTGTGTTGTTGTTGTTGCTGCTTTTAATCAGATTACACTCATACAAATAATTAATCACAATAAATGCAAATGGAAGTATTAACAGCAGAGGAAGCTACCAATTATGATCTCGAATGTTGATGGCTTTCCAGATCAGCTGAGAATCCTAGTTCACAGTTTTTCCTATTCCAGTGAAAATAGTTATTTATGTCACTAGTTAGTGTGTAGTATTTTAAGGATTCATGGGATATTTTGGTTGAGTAGGCTCCTTTGCTTGAAATAATTAATAGATGGACTGTGTGATTTCATCTAGTGCATTTCTCCATGTCATCCTATGACAGGACGAGAGGCAATGGGTGCAAGTTGGAGCACAAGAGGTTTAGGGTCAACACAAGAAAGAACTTTTTCTCA
>JAOEGS010001763.1:13129-38563 GCA_025447755.1 Corythornis vintsioides
CAGGCTGCCCAGGGGGGTTGTGGAGTCTCCATCTCTGGAGACACTTAAGACCCGCTTAGATCTGTTCCTGGGTGACTAGGTCTAGGTGACCCTGCTCAGGCAGGGGGGTTGGACTAGATGAGCTTTTAGGTCCCTTCCAACCCCTAATATCTATGATTCTATGATTCTATGCAACTAAATGGAGAATAGCCTAGAAAAGATGAGACACTGGAGTGCTACAAGTGTGTTTACTTAAAGAAAACCTTTTGCAGTGCACTCTTTGTACTCAGTTATTATATCTTTCTTTTAGGTGTTATATCTTTCAGATCTCTATAGTCCTGTAGAGACTGAAGTGAGAATCAGGAGTTTTCCACACCTTGTCTCTGCATTTTCATATTCAATTTCCTGTTTGGGGCAATAATAAAGGGACAAGAGCAGAAGAAAGGAGGTGTTGCAATCTTTTTATGGGGAGGAAACAAAGAAAAAAGAAATTTGAACACAGTGCCACAGGAAAAAGAGCAACCAAACCAATTCTCCAATATAAGAGACGAGCAAAATTCAAATTGTATGTGATGGTAAAGGAATAATTCCAAAATACTCCTATAAGTGGCCTAGATATTGGTCACCGAATGTCTGTGTAGACAACAAGCTAATTGGGGGCATAGGTTGCTGGGGAAAAAAAAAGTAATTTGTCTGTTACTTTCAGGATAGGGGCTAGTTAAAATAAAAAGGCATTTTATTCCTCCAAAAGCTGACATTAAAAACAAAATGTCCTTTAAATGTCTTGGAAATAGCAATCATCTGTTTTCTTTAAAATAAACAGCAAAAAAAACCCTTTCAGATTTTAAACCATCTGAGATGAAGCTGGGGCAGGTTTTTTTGTAAGCTCTATTTATTGGATAAAGGCAAGAATTGATGTAATGAGTACTAAAAGTTCATTTGGAATTGAGTATTTTATATTTTAATATTTTAGTCTGTACAATTAATTTTTAAGCTTCCTGTGAGATTTGTAAAACAAATTAATTTGGCAGTTTTCTTCAAAAATAGAAAACTGAGAATTTTAAATACCCTGTTAATTGTAAAACTGGCGGGAATCGGTTAGATTCTGGTTTTCCATCAGTGGAAAAGCTGACCTATATTTTAAATGCTAATGATGCTACTGACATTTGGGAGAATTTTATTCCAAAAGTTAAAGAAAATCCATGGCTTAGTCTAGTGCTAATTTTTTATTCTCTATAATGCTAAGCCTCATTTATGCTTTTAAACTTCATTAAAAATAACTGCATGTCATATTATTTTAAATGGTCTCTCTGATAAAAAAAAAAATGTATTTTTTTTCCCCCAATTTCATTTTCCTTTCCTTGTATTAAGGACTTGCCACTGATTTTTTTACTATCACTTTGCATGTAATGTTATTTTTTCTTAAATCATGGATTATGGTGGTATTTTCTTTCTTAGATATATATTGTAAACTCAAATTCTGACTAAATGGAAGAGAAATAGGAATTAGGAGACTGTCCATGTTATACTTACATGATGAAGAAATTCCTATAGACATTCCCTTCTGTGTAAAGGTCAATTAATGTACAATTATTAGATTCAGACTGTGCTTGCCTCTTTCACCAAGAAGTTTCCTTTGGCTGTTCTGAGCTGAGGAATGGGAATTTTTAACAGACCTTACTGTGTGATACCCACCAGGTTCTTCTACTTCTATATAAGGCTAGCACACTGTCATCATAGTCTTACAGTTTTATGTGACCTTTAGAAAAAATATTATTATACCTCCTAAAGGACTGAAACAGATTTATTTTAAATCTTTTTTTCCAGTTCCCTGTATATTCAATTTGTGACAGTACCAATTAGCTCAATAAAGATTCCAGATAATGAAAGAGGAAAATATGGCTAATGAATTTCCATGATCAAAATGCATGACAAATTCAGGTGTGAAAAAACACTGAAATAACTTCTCCACTTCTCCACTGACTCAGTTTGGTCATTGAAAATTTTTAGATCTGGTATGTCTGCTTAAATTCCTTGATATTAGTATTTTTTTTTCCATTACAACAATTATTTTTTTTAAAATAATTTTAATTACTGATAAACATGTTTTGCCAGACCTATTTGAAATGAAGAAAGATGGACAAAGGTCTTTTGTCCCTCTTTGTCCTGCTGCTTACTTAGTTGCTTTCATGTCTGCAGGAAATTTTCAGGGCATCTCCTGGTAAATACTTGATAACAATATGCACATGAAAATCCTGCCAAATCGGAACTCCTGTTCTGAATTTGAGACTCAGAGGATGGATCTTCATAAATCATTGATCTGAACCAATATGGTTATTCAGATTTTCTTAGGAGACAAAAGGGATGGTGAATTGGATAAAACAGATGTCTACATTGTGCCTTCTACTAATATTAAAAATAGGATCTATTTTCTGATATTATTCCTCCTGCAGGATACTATTTGATAACAATATATGGTTACAGAAGACTAAATTAATGTAATTTGCCATGACTCCAATAAAATGATGGAATGATTGATATACCATCATGTTTACAATTTGTCTTCTATGTTACAATTGAGCAGGACTGAAAATAAGTTTGGAAAGACTTAATAAAATGGAGCTTCATTAGAGAAATTACAGTAATTGAGATGCAGAATGAAGGCAGTGAAATTTGACAATCTAAACCACTTCTTTCTAGGTTTTTTGATATACAGAACTGATTTTTATGCATCAAAATCATCCTCAACTTACTAAACTTTCATAAGTCACCTCAGGGGTATCCAACAATAATCTGTACATTTGACCTTTTCTTTCTGGAGAATGTTTTCTTTAATTATTACTAAGTAACATGAGATTCTGTTGTTGGAGATATGCTTGAACTACGAGATAGTTCTGTAGTCTCAAAATGCATTTAAAATAATAGATGTATTTTAAAAATAGCCCCAAATTCAAACTGCTGCATTGCAGACCCTTCTCTGGGGGATAGGTGGTGGCTTAGTGATTTTTAGGCTACTACAGGCTACTAAAGATAGGAATTACCATCTACTGAACTGTTCCAAATTTTTTATGGCTGACTTTGAGTCTTATGGCTGAGTGAAATTGGCCCATTAAAAGAACTGTTTTATGGAAAAGAATAACATTCCTTCTCAAAAATACTTGGGCTGAGATCTGCAAAAGTAAGTTACAAACAAAAGGGCAAGCCAGGGAATAGCTGGTCTTTGTTGTCTTGTTTTTAAACTGTATTTCCAGTGTTTTTCTGGGATCGCCTTGATAGAAGGCATCACATTTGTTTCTCTGAGGTCTCACTTTTTTAAATTCTCTCTTGTCATGTCTGCTCTACAGTCCCACAACTAAAACAATCTCTTGTTTACCTGCCTTTCCTTTAGTTACTGTGTTGCCAAACTGCATAAGTAAGTAGATAACAGGAAAAGTAACAGACAACAGGCCTGTAATAGACATAATGAGAAAATCAGTACGAATATAGGGAAAAAAAAGGAAAAAAACCTGAATATTTCATCCCATTCCTGACCATAAACAGTTAACTTGAGATAGAAATATGTCTAAAAAACACACAAAAGCTGATCTCTGCTGAAATACTTCTTGTTTTTGTTTCCAGTTTAATAATTCTGGGAAAGCATCATTTCTAAAGCATTATCAACACTGTGCTTTCAAGTCTCATTTCAGAAGATAACTCGAAGTTATTGTAGAATAGAAAATGAAAATATTACAAAGTTTCCTAACTTTCAGCTATGTTTTTATTTCTTTAAAGTGGTCAAGAGGGACTGAAGCTGTGTTTTTGGTTTGTTTGTTTTTTTCTTTTCCACCCTTTGCACTAGTATTTTAACAGTTTGTTGACTTATCTAAACTGATCCACAGTAATAAAATAGTCATTCTCAAGCAGTTTTCACTTCAAAAAACCTCGTATTTCTTCTCCTGTTTTCATTCAGTTCATATTGATTTTATTTTTTTGGAATGAAAGTTGTAGTTGTTTAATACAATTATAAGAAGAATAAATATCCTGAGGTTTATTAGTTTCCTAAATGAATTAATGCTCAATATCCAAAAGTAATATCCATTTTAATATTAGGAATAACATTAGATGCAATCACAAAGTAAATTAACTTTTGCTTAAAGCTTAAGGCTGGACTGGGTTATACTCTTAGGATGCCAGGCCTATGGTAGTCACTTTATCTTCTCTGCAATTACCTTTTCACAAAGCTAATACATGGTAAACATTTGAATGGCAGCCCTAAATAGTTATTATAGTATATTGATTAAATTTTCCTCTGGAAAATAGTTTTATTTGCTGAGAGAAAATTAACAGAGTGCAGGACCTGAAGTTGAAAAGTTCTCTCACTGTCTTTTTTCTAAGAAAATTGATTATAGCCTAACTGTTTGCAGAGTTCTGTCTTGTATTCATGATGCAGATCAGAAGCTGAAGGGGAATTCTAAAATGAATGAATATTTGGAATGAAGCTGATTAATTTCAACAAATGAGCTATCTTCCTGAAAATAAGATTTTCTGAATAGTTTTGTATAGGCATGGAAAGAAATGGAACACCTCAAAATCATCAGTGCAGTTAAATACAATCACAGATATTACTTCTGAAATGTGGCCTGTAACTGTTACTTTAACATGGAAACTGAAAAATATTGCTAAAATGTCTGAATGCCAGTCGGGGTTTGTCCCACCATAGACCTTTGGATGGAGTTTTGTTTTTAAGCTGCTGTAATTAATCACAAAAATGCTCAGTTTAGATGTATGGTCTGGTCTATCTTATCCAATAGTACAGTAAGATAGGAACAGTTCTACAGCAAAGCAGCACAGATTGCTAACACACACTCGAGGATTTTGGATTAGATTCTAATTGGGTACAGTGGACTGAATGCTTATTGGTGCCTGGAGTGCCTTAGATATACTTGTGGATAACATGTTCTGGTTTAGATTTTTTTTATTTATTTATTTTTAAAGAATCAAATCCCATATTCACAAAACATGAACTGAATTGTTAAATGGGAAGAGGCCTTCAAGATCATCTAGTCCACCCTTGATCCAACACTGCAAGCTCACCACTAAACCATTGTCCCTCAGCACTAAGTCCACACATCATTTAAATGCCTCCAGGGATGGAAACTCCACCACTGCCCTGGGCAGACCATTCCAATGTTTGATAACCCTTTCAGTGAAGAAATGTTTCCTTATATCCAGCCTAAACCTTCCCAGTGCAGCTTGCAGCCATTCCCTCTGGTCCTGTCACACATCACTGGGGACAAGAGACTGTCCCCCTCCTCACTCCAACCTCCTTTCAGGGAGCTGTAGAGAGCGAGAAGGTCTCCCCTCAGCCTCCTCTTCTCCAGACTAAACCACCCCAGCTCCCTCAGCCACTCCTCACAGGACTTGTGCTCCAGGCCCTTCACCAGCCTTGTTGCTCTTCTCTGGACACACTCCAGAACACGCTTGATCTTGACCCTAAACATCAGTCACTACTTTTGTAAAATGTGATCAGAAGAAATTCTCACATTCAGCCTTAGCGACTTATTTTCATGGGTTAGGATCACACAGTACATCTAAATCTTTTTATGTTGAAGACTTAATATCTTCTGTCAAAGCACACTGCACAGAATGGCGATAGATAGTGTGTGCAAAAGAGCCCACAGGCAAACACTGAACAGGCAAGAAAAAGTAATTACAAGCACTTCAGGAAGAACTAATAAACGTTTCCCAAATCAATTTTAAAGGAAATTGGAAAAGAACTTTGTCAGCATTCAGATGGGCCTCCAGGAGAATGCAGCCTCTGACATTTTCAATGAACCTTCCTTTCCCCACTCCTGGATTACCTTCAGGAAAAGGAAGTTTTTAGAACTGTTTTGAGTCAAAATGTCAAAGATGACTCATCACTATTTCCAAAATGTAGTTCCTGAGAACTCCTTTGCTACAAATGTTTCCTCTAAAATGAAGAAACTTCTTCCAAAAACTGAAACAGTCTATAGCATAGGAAGTGTAGACCCTGCAAGTTAGAAATATGATAGTATCATGACTAATTAAGGAATGAACTACATTGATGCAATATTTTGTTTCCCAGATCTCTGCTGGTTAAAGTGGAAATACTATATGTACCAGAGTAAACACTTGAAGTGGTTCTAAGCTCTTTAAGTAAGGGTGTTTGAAGTGCTATCATTGTTCAAGATGCAAGTAACTAGTTTTAGTTGCTGCTGGTTACCTCTGGGGAACAATCAGGTTTCAGCCTGTAACTTGAGCTCTGCATCCTTCTGCATTAAACACAGTTACTGTGGTGTTGGTTTAATAGAGCGATACCTTTTGAATCAGAGATATGGTGCTGAGCAGTAGGGAATAATTTTCATTTACAGTTTCGTGTATCGTGCATTAATTAATGTTCTTAGCACCATAGAATCACAGTTCTATGTGTTGTCAAGGCACATAGTGTCTCACTAAAATGAATGAGAATGAGAAGTTGGATGAGCAAAGTTGTTGCCCATGGGCAACAGCAACTGCTAGGGCTACAGCAGATGACTATACTCAGTCCTGGAGCTGAGTGAAGGGATCAGAATGTGGAAACTGGATGTGACATGAGAAAACTGCTGGACTTGACAGATAAAAAGACAGAATCTACAAGAGGAATGACTAAATTTATAGATGCTTAGTTATGGGGCATTATGTGAGAGGTGGCTACACTTCATAAACAACCAGTGAAGGACATTCTAGGCAGTAGAGTCTAACAACAGTACCACCATCACTAATATCTTTACTAATATAAGTCTGGGAAGACCTAGAAAAGATATTGGAAATACAGAATTTGGATAAGATGTGGCAAAGCTGTACACATAGGGACAAAGTAATCAGGGAAGGTTTTTTATCTGGGAATTGGGGTGGAGAAAATAAAGGTTAAAAAATATTAGAAAAAATAACAAGGCATGTAATATTGTGATTCAAACTATTCAGAGGTATCTGCTTGACAACCATGTATTTACTCAACCATAACCTGGAACTGGACAGTGAACCACAGACATTTTTCCAACTAATGCTGTATATTGATCAGTCCCATTTCAAATGTGGCATTGTTTATTCCAGACCTGATGATCTTGAGATCCTTCTACTACCCCAGCATCAGGCTGGTACATTTATGGTACATTTATGGATGAAGGCACACTTTTGCTTTCTTCAGGACTTCTGTTAATGCAAACCAACCCAGTGAAAATGCAAGCTAATAATCTTCATGTTCCTGAGACAAAACTGTCACACAGATTTTAAAGGATGTAACCCTGCAGACACCTTCCTGTCAGCAATAATTTGTACACTTTTATGTTCATGAAACACTTGTATTTTCTATTTCTTCCCTGTCAGACTGAAATGTGCTCCTAATGTAAAACATTTTGTTTTTAAACCATCTGCATCAGCTAAATGTCCTTCAGGATCTGCTGAATACGAGGTTTCACTTGGATATTAGGAAGAACTTACTTGCTGATCAGGTTACCAGATATTAGAATGGGTTCCCCAGGGCCATGGTAGTCCCCATCCCTGGAGGTGTTTAAAAGCTGATTAGTTGGGGTGCTTAGAGATATGGTAGTGTTAGGTTGATGTTTGGACTAGATGATCAAACAGGTCTTTTCCAATCTAGACATTCCTATGATTCTATATGACAATCACACATTCTCATTTGTTTACTCACAAAGTCACATTATTATTTTTAAAAGATAAATGGGAGTTTTTTTATGACTTAAAATAGGTCTCTCTTTTTCACATAGATTTGGGTATTCCAACCTCTATCAGTTTCTTTGCTTACTTTTCTATTTGGTGAAATTATTTTAGGAAGGTTGTGTTTTCTGAACTGCTGGTGGGAATTAAATTTCGAGGTGTGAAAAGGGGAATAAATCCAAAGAATAGAGCAGATCCAAAGCAGAGAATCTTTGTTTCAGTTTAGAATCTGCTAAAGGAAGGTTAATGACAGAAATAACTAGTAGGGGGTTTCTTCTTTTAATATTTAGGCTGGTATTTGAATATATATTACATGTTCTTAACTGCCTCACCTTCCAGTCATCTGTGTCTTAACAGTATTGGGGGCAGGTTTAATTTCAGTCTTAATATATTTGTTTTTTTTCATCTTCAGTTATAGCAGATAATATTAAGGTTTATTCATGTTAGGGAAATACACATTATTGTCATTGCCTTATGAAATCTTACACAAGAAGAAAGGCTGTCTTCACTCTTTTTAATAAACTTGAATTTGTTTGTTTTCTGGGTCACACAGAGCTGTAGGTTCCAGTAGGTCATTCTTAATCTCTTGGCCATCCAGGCCAAATTTAAAGTAGTTTATAGATTTAATTTTAACAAGTAAATAAGGCAGTGTATCAGGGTAGGAAGGTTTAAAGAACTGATTTCATAGCTATGACTGCATAATACAGCCAGTAACCTATTAGGAGTGACATACATTTTTTTTCATAACTGTGGTGTAGGTTTTGGAAGTATGTTGCAGATTGTGCCAAAACAACATTTCCCATACTTGGGGGATAATCAAATGAAGATTTCAGTTTTTGGCTACACCCTTTGACATAAACTAAAGAAATTGTATCATGGACATTGCCAGGCATCTCTTCCTCTGACTATACTAATTCTTGTTTGTATTTTTTTCATTTTCTCTGCCAAGCATCTCTGATTCCTTTAACACTTGGTACATTTGCATGAAAATGTAGTATCACAAATAAGTGTTTGATGTCTGCTGCTTATTTTTCACTTGTATTCACATTTTCCAGGTTTAGCCATCATCATGGTTAACTTTGAAAGTAATTTTGATAACACAGAAAAAGCATTATGGCTCTAGAAGAGAATTAAGCATCAGGAAGAGCTACTTGTAGCAAATACACTTTTCCTGCAAACTTTCTTTAAAAAAATAAGGCAGGAGATGTAGACTACAACATGAGCAGGCTACTTTGTGAAGCCTTTTGTGTGCCAAGATCTTTTGTGATATTTTTTTTTGTTTTGTTTTGGAAGAGGTGTGTTTCCTACTGTGGTGCAACATGCAGCAACAGCAAAGCTGTGTTGCACATGCATCATCTGTCACAAAAGGTGTCTAGAAATGTGTCACAAATTTTCAAGTGTATATTGAACACTTGAAGGTGTTCAGAACTGACAAAATAACACAACTGCTCAGCATTCAACTGCAAGTAAACATAGTTCAGCCATATTTAGGTGTAATTATTAAGCTATATTGAGCTGCAGCATGTTCTGGAAGCAGTAGTGCTCTGTCTGCTGCTTATGTAAGGTGCTAACATTTTTACTTGTGCTGCTGCGTTACAAACAGGGTTGGTCTTGGCTTCTACAAGCTACGTTAATTGTAATAAAATTCCATCTGTATTGTAATAAAGTTCCATCTGCAAAGGGGAAAAGATCTGCTCAAGCTGCCTGCAGAGCAAACTGAAAGATTACCTTAGTAGCAGGACAGTTGAGAGCAGGTATACAAAAATCCTCTCTCCAGGATCCATGTCTCCAGGAAATGTTCCTTGAGAAACAAAGTAGAGCAGACATCCTTGGAAGAAAATGCCAGAAATGCATCTGATTGCTCACAGAAGTCCTGTACAGTAGGAACAGTGAGAATTATACAACTGCTGAGCTGCAAGAAGCAGCTTCTTTCTATCTATCATCTGGGACCATTGTACCATACCCTTTCTAAAGATATGGGAAAAAACCTGGAGGAAAATTCAGGTGACAGAAAAGTCTGTAAGCCTTGGAAAATTGGATGCTGACCTTAGTAAAACCAGGACAGATAGTGCAGGAATTAAGAAATGATTAATTTAGTGAAATGAGAATTTTGAAGGGGGAAGAAGGCACAGGTTTCGAAATGGGTAAGCCAAGGAAAGATGAACCTGTCTGGCCTCCAATTAAGATACAAGAGATCAAAGCTGGAAGGGATTTGCACATATTTGTGCAAATGCAGGATTATCACTATTTATCCAAAAAATGATTCTGTCCTAGGTGTTTATTTATAGGGTGAAATGATGGCTATGTAGCTGGAAAATACAAGCCAAACAGGAGCACTGAAAACCCTCAGCAGTAAGAAAGTCCCTTGAAAGATGAGGGTGGAATTACAGTGGCTCATCCTCCTTTTTTATATACTAATCATTCCATTTCAAACAGTTGTTTAAGATTAAGAAAGTTGTTCTCTCATGCTGCATCAAATGGGCTTTTTATCAGTAGTGTGAAGCAGAAAGGAGACAATGTGTCATGGCCATGAGTCAAAAGCTATGAGACTGAATGAAATTTAAGATTGGAAGAAAATAGGAGTAGGACTTCCAGGTGGTTACTCATTTCATTCATGTTTTAGCTTGATCAGGCTTTACTAGGAACAACCAGACAGTGCATTTTCTCTTTCTGTGCTTGAACACTATGAACCTGACATCCAGAAGATGTAGGCTTATCTGATTTTCACAGATTAAACCTGAATTTTCTGGAGAAATTATTTTATCTTTTTATTCCTTTTATCCACAAAGACATGGACTATAAGGAAACAAATGAGTAGTGTTTTCTGTTTATCACCAGTATTTCATAGACCACAAATTTAATACATAATCAAAGTTTATGTCTCACTGATACTTTTTGCACTTTGTTCTCTGTTACAGACACTGTGCAACCTCCAGCAGGTTGTTTCATTTCTCTCTGTCTCAGTTTTGCTAATGTAATACCAAGGTCAAGGCCTTAGTTTGTAGCTGGAATAGCTATATGAGTATACAGGTAAGAGTCTTCAGTCTTGTGGAACAGTTTTAGTGTTTAAGTCCATAAAGTAACTGAATTTCATAACATGCATTGCAAATGGTTTCCTATGGTTGGCTATTATATGTTGTATGACTAGTTATCTAAACAGTTGTCCCTGCAGAAATTGTGGAGGAGGGGAAGAAGGTTATCAGGAGTAATCAGCGTGGATTCACTAAGGGGCAGTCATGCTTGACCAATCTGATAGACTTCCATGATGGCATGGCTGGCTGCACAGATGAGGGGAGAGCAGTGGGCATTTTCTACCTCAACTTGAGAGGTTTTTGACACTGTCTCTCATAACATCCTCATAGATTAATAGACAATGAGGTGGATTGAAAACTGGCTGAACAACAGAGCTCAGAGGGTTGTGATCAGTGTGCAGTCTTATTGCAGCTCGTAGCTCATGGTGATCATCAGGGGTCAGGGCTGGGTCCAGTCTTGTTCAACACATTCATCAATGTCCTGAATGGACAGGGCAGACACTCAGCAGTGCCTGGACCAGGCTGCCCACAGACTTTGTGGAGTCTCCTCCTCTGGAGAGATTTTAAGCCTGCCGGCATGTGATCCTGAGCCCCCTGCTCTGGGTGCTGCTGCTCGAATAGGGGCGTTGGATAAGATGATCTCCAGAGGACCCTTCTAACCACCACCATGCTGGGATTCTGTGAAATTGAGTGAAGTGTAAATGACAAGAAGTGCCAGAGAAGCATTTCAGAGAGGGAGCTGAGCACATAGTTTTAATCCTTGAGGGGTAGAAGGCTTTCTGGTTCTCAAAAATGCTAGCACACTGCTCCACAGGTGTTTGGCTGTGACACCCAGGGGCCTCTCTATTAAGCCTGGTTACATCCTCCTTCAACTCTAGTTTAAAGCCCTGCCAGTCAGTCTTGCAATCTGTTGTGCAAGGATTCTCTTCCCCCTTTGAGAAAGGTGCCTCCCATTTGATGCCAGCAAGCCTGGTGCTGTATAGGTCATCCCATTGTCAAAAAAGCCACAACTGTTACTGTGACATCAGCTGCAGAGCCATGTATTAATAGACTGTACTCATCTGTTCACTGCAGTGTCACTGCCAGTGACTGGAAAAAGAGAATCTTTTTTTTACTTTTCCTGGTCCTAACCCTACACCAAAGTCCAGCCTGTTCCCCAGCCTAGCAGTAAAATATCAATGTACTAGCAAAACTGGTGATTATCAAATGAGGAGCTGAAGGAAACTTATTAAAGTAGATTATTTAGCCTAAGCTTTTATTCTGTGGGCTTCTTAAATGTTAACTGAAAAAATACCTAGTTAGTCTTTTAAACAGGGTAAACAGTTGAATTTTCCTTGCTTTCTTTTTGAAGTGAACAAGCAGATTTGCATGTAGTGTTTGTGATGATTTGATTGTATGTCTTTGAAATATCATCCTTAATGGTGCAAGAAATGTTTTCCTGTTTCTTGGATTTAGAAAGCAATACTACTTAATGTTTTCATGTCCCAGCTTAGTAAGAAGATCAAAAGATTTATCTAGGGTTTGTTTCTTTTCTTTTTTTTTTCTTTTTTTGAGAAACTAATATGTCTATTGGAATAAAATAGGGAAAGAGTCACTTTTCTACAGCTTGAATTGCAAGAAAGAAGCTAATTTATATTATTGTTCTATATATGTTTGCCATTTCTGTGCATTTTGTGTAAGAAGTTTCACTTTAAAAATTCCATCTTTAATATGTGAAACTGCAGCAGTCTTCTGAAAAGGGGGAAATGATGGTTCCAGAATGATATAGACATGGTGTTAACTTCTCCCCCAACTAACTCTGTACTCAGCAGGAGATAATATCTAATGTTTGGGTGAAAGTTCCAGTAGTCAACACTGAATTGTACGAAGGTATTTCAGAGATTTGTGATGATAAATAGAAAATATATTTACATTTTCTTACAGTGTTAAATTCCTCAGTGTTGTGACCCTAATGCCTTTGTAAACTTTAATGGCCCTGATGAACCTCATCTGGGACTGCATCTACTTTGTATCCGTGAGGTGCCTGCCCATGATATGTTGTAGAGTTTCCAGTTAATCTACAGCCATTTCCAGAGATCATGTCAACAATGTCTGACCGTGTCATGGTCACCCATGCCTGATTGGATGTTGCAGAGATGGGTCTGATTGGTTAGCTAGTGGTGGACCTGATCCCATCCTTCTCAGGTTGGTGAGAACCCCAGTTTGCCACTCCTGTTATCCCACATGAGTACCAGTCCCTTAGGTAGCAGCTCTTCCCTATTTTAATTGTCTGTAATTGCCTTAATAAGCAAGTCTTAGGAGGAGCAGCTGAGGGAACTGGTCCTGTTTAGACTGGAATAAAGGAGGCTCAAGGGAGAGCTTCTTGCTATTGACAGCTCTCTTAAAGGAGTTTAGAAACACGGGTGTCAGTCTCTTCTCCCAAGAAACAAGCAATAGGACAAAAGGAAACAACTTCATGTTGTGCCATGAGAGGTTTAGGTTGGAGAGGAGGAACAATTTCTTCCTCAAAAGTGTTGTCAAGGCCTGGCCCAGGCTACCCAGGGCAGGGGTGGAGTCCCCATGGAGGGGTTTCAAAGCTGTGGAGATGTGCTGAGGGACACAGTTTAGTGGTTGCTGGGCAGTGCTGGGTTAATGGTTGAACTTGATGATCTGAAAGGTCTTTTCCCACCTAAATGATTCTATGATTCTCATATTCCCTAGGAGAGCGTGGTAGCCGTTTGCTTTAGAGGGAGATAAGTCCAGACAATAACTGCAACAGCAGTTAACAGCAATTGCAAGAGCAATGCAGCACTGAGAACAGTTCTGTATTGCAAAGAAAAAAAACAGACAGTTGGGAAATAAGAAAAAACATAACATATTTGTTTTAAAGTTATGTTCCTCAAAGAGAAATAAGAGAAACAATGAAAAAAAGAATGTTTACTCTCCTGATAAATCTACAGTAGAAATTCTGCCACGTTTTCCTCTTGAGTGAACATTGCTCATCAGTTAGACTAATGCACAGGAAGGTTTATTAGAATTTTTTTGCTGCTGATATATTATCATATCGAGATGAAGTTGTGAGGAGAATTCAAAAGACATAACAAAAGATTCAAAAATAACAGAAAATATGCCTGCCTCAGTAGCATGGGCTGTTTACACCAGCTTGGAATGGGCTGTGGTACACATCCACTATCACAACTATCCCATGAATTCTACTTGCTGCCAAAGCACACTAGCACCTTAAAGTTTATTAATCAGGTTATAATTAATAATGTAATCAGCAGGTACAGTGTACAGCGTTGGCAGCATTGGTAATATTGTGATGGTGTAGCCAGACATTGTGTATATGCATTTTACTTAGGAAAATATGAACACAAGGAATTACAGAATCCTGCTGAATACCTGAAAAGATGACCAGCAAGGAATAAAAAATGAAATATCATCAATACTGGGAGAAGATGAGATCCTCCTTTTCAGAAGGGGAGGAGGTGTCAGAACAACATCAAACACAAGCTAGGAAGGGTGGAGAATGAAGATGAGCCTACTGCGGTTGCCACTTCTCACGTCAGACAGATCTCCAGCTTGACCATCTTGTCCCCATGACTAAAATATGACAAGGATTATAGCTATGTAGTGGTTTTAGCTGTGACAGAGTTTATTTTCTTCTCAGTATCTGGTGTGGGGCTGTGTTTGTGCTGGAAACAGTGTTGATAACACAGGGATATTTTGGTGACTGCTGAGCAGCACTTAAAGAGAGTCAAGGCCTTTTCTGCTCCTCGCCCCACTCTACCAGTGAGCAGTCTGGGGCTGCACGATGAGTTGGGAGGGGACACAACCAGGACAGCTGACCCCAGCTGACCAAAGGGATATTCCAGACCATACAATGTAATGCTTAGCATATAATTGGATGGGTGGAGGTTCATGGGGTCTGCAATTGCTCAGGGCCTGGCTGGACATGAGTCAGTTGGTTGTGAGGAATTGTTTGCTTTTACATCATTTGTTTTTTGGGGGTTCTATTTTCCTGTCTTTGTTGATTTATTTTTTTTCCATTATTTTTTTTTTTGTAAAATCATCACTAAATATGCAACATTGGCTCCATAGTATTGTATACTTCCAGATAATTTAGAATATGAGTTGAAAGCTAACAATTTTGCAGTTGTGGTGTTGATGTTAATCAAGTGTAACAATTAACTGTTAATAAGTGTGTTGTGAATGAATGAATGCAGTAAAATTTGTTTATAGAGCTTAAAATTGGCCTGATCTGATATTCTTTTAAATACTCCCATCACAGTGATCTCTAATTTCCTTGGTGATATACATTCAGGTGCAACACATCACACTTCTGAAACACAAAGACTATTAGAAGGGAAACATTCCAAGTGAAGTAATGAGGCTGGTTGACATTTGAAAGACCTGAAAACAAGACAGCTGTTTCCCACTGTTTTTCATTGATATGCTTAAAATTATCACCTGTCTGAGCTTTTCAAACACATCTGACATCCAGATACTTCCTTGTTGTACTATGTACTGTGATGTGCTGATGTCAATTTCTAATTTTATCCACAGAAGTCCAATTATTTTACTAATAATTGGCTTTTAATGAACCTTATTTAATAATATGAAAAATTCCTCTTTTCAGAAAGTGGTTCTTTTCCTTCAGCATACAATTAATTTCCTGTTCTTTCACTGATTGGTGGCATGCAGTAAGACTGCTATGAACATGACTTAAAGTGATGTTTCAAACTTGGAACATCCTTATACAAGATTGATCCAAAATCAGTTTGGTAGATAAAGTCCTTCCTCAGTTGGTTGTCATGATGCTGTTCACAATTGCCCTGGACCCTTTTCTTGCCAAATGCCCTGTGTTTTTTTGCTGAGAACTGTTTGTAACATGAATCCTGTTATTAATGGATAGTTTGAACAGCAAGCAATCAGTAATAGAATCTACATGGTAGAGACTTCAAGGACATCTACAACTACAGTGGATATTCTGTGCTTTTCTGAGAGAAAATTAGGCCTCCTGACTCTCATTTTATGACTAGGTCATAATTTCCTCATAGGTTACCCTTTCTTTGAATGAGACCAGGTGTGTTTGACTTTTTAAGTTGCAGGACTCAGGATAACTTGCTATGAATTGCTACTTTTCTATCCTTTTTAAAAATTATTATTTTTATATTTTTTCCATTTGTTTGTTTGGTTTGGTTGTTCGTTTGTTGTTTTTTTTTTTTTCTACTGGGACTTGGTTTATAACTTTTTAATTAAACATTTACATCCATGAATAGTCAATAAGATGACTGTGGTGTAACTCAAAATAAGACTACATACCAGAGAATCACAGAATGGTTGAGTTGGAACTCAAAGGACTTAAAGATGATCTAGTTTCAAGCATCTGCCATGGGCAGGTTGCTCAAAGCTCCATCCAGCCTTGCCTTGAACACATCCAGTGATGGAGAATTCACAGCTTCCCTGGGCAACCTGTTCTAGTGTCTCACCACTCCAAAAGTGAAGAATTTATATGATAAACAAAAGGTAGTAAATTCACCTTTCTGTTGTCCCTTTGCCAGAAACTCTATAATGGTGCAATTATGTATTGGATCAACTATATTTACCTGGATTTATCCTTTTCTAAAGCTCTTAGCATTGGACAGCCTGGTCTAGGCTCATCTTCCATCTGCTTAATGGGAGAATAAAATTTTTATAGTCTAATAGCTTGGCAAGTTTGACAGTTTTCTTAATGCTATGTTCAGAACTGTAAAGTATCAGTGCAAGTGCTACATCTGGAGGAAGGACATAATCAAATATGTTCTTGTAATTAAATTGAATGAGCAAGAAATGTAGAAGTTTGTAGGCAAACTACACTTCATCAGAGGCAAGACTAAAAATGTTTGATTTGATTATGTGATATTTGTAAGCAGCTGTCTAATGACTAATCTGAAGAAATGCTTTTTGCAGATCCTGCTTCTGGAAGTAATAGCAATTTCCAACCCCTCCCTCAAAATTAATAATACCTGTAGTGCTGTAATCCTATGTTTTTTACTCTTTTGCAAACAAAGTTTCCTCTCATTTTGTGAAAGTTTCCCACTTCACATCAATCTCTGGAGTCTTTCATCAGGAACATTGCATCAGTCTATTTTTTGAATCTGATGACATTGTATAGTTAATTGAAATTCCTCTCATCTTTGTCTTCTGTGAGTTTTAATCCAAGCATAACTACACTTGCACAAAATTATTTTTTTTTTTAACTTGTCATTTGTACAACCTGTTCCAGTCTTATGTTTTCATCCTCAGAATTAATCTGTAAGAAGCAAAATATTCCAAGCAAGATTTCTGTCCCTTATTCCCTACTACTCCTTCTCTTACTTGGGAATTTAATAATGATATTAGCAGAATCTGTATATTCCCTTTCATTATATAATTTTGTGATTTGATTTCATTATTTAATATTGACAGCTAAAAAGATTCTTAATTAGTCATACTTGCTTCTTAGAAAAGCATTAGGCATACACAGTAAAATCAAAATCTCCACCTAAGCATATTCTTCCAGACTTAAATTAACCAGATTAATCACTAGGATAATTTGAGGTTATAAAAGGTGGGAAGATAAGATTTTCAGAATAAACTACACGTGGAGTATTATAAAAGCTAAAGGCATATGCAGAGGAGTCATCATTTACCAAGGAAATATGGCCTGTGGTTCTGGGGAAGAAATACTGACATTCCACCTTTGCTACACAGTAAAGTACAATGGGCTGCTCCAGAGTAATGCTAAATAGCAAACAAAATTAAATATCTCCTCCAGGCCTAGCAATTTAAAAGAGTTTCAGACAAGACAAATAGAGCATAGCCTAAGTTTCCCTCATGAACCACTGCTTTTGCAAAAATGACCTCTTCTTCTCCTCCTGTTGTGCTTATTTATAACAATAAATTTGAATCCAAAATTCTGCATTTAGGTAGGACAGAAGATACGAAGGAGATGAAATTTTATGAATGATTAATCTAAGCCCTATCTATTTAGTACTGGAAGGAAGCTGTCACTTTTGTAGTCTGTATTTTTTGCTTGTTCGAATGTTTTAAAAAACATATTTCAGAATTCTGTCAACTGCTGACAGTAAAGAAAAACTGTTTTTTTCTGTCTGTTATGAAGGAATTGACAATAATTTTATTAGGCTGATTTATTACATTAGAAAGCAAGAAGAAAATGTGAAGAAAATTAATCAAATGATGACAAAGTTCTAAAGAAACTATGAAATGTTTTGGTTTTTTTTAGTAAACAGAATGCATCTGGAAGTAATCTAGACTGTATCTGATTAGATTAAAAAGAATAGCTATGATTTCTTCTTGATAATTGCCACCTAGAGCAAATTAATTCAAGGTCCCACAAAAGCACAGATAACCTGATGATGCAGAAGGACTAATGTATAATTAAAACTTTCAAACAATGTATTTCCATTCTGTTAGAAGAACTACAAATAGTTTATTCTTACTACATATTGCCAGTTAGATACTATTTGTAAGCTTTAAAGTAACTCATTAATGATAAAGGAGGGGGTTTGGGGAAGAATAACTGACCCAAAACTGTGATATCCTGCTTACTCCTTCCATGTTCTCTGGAGTAGATCTTCAGTATGTTACTGAAATAAGGTGTTAGATAAAAAAACAATCCTGAATGTATATTACATAGCATATTCTTATAATAAAGATATGAATATAACATGCATATTAATATATTACTAGATTCTAGGATATGAACCATAAGTGGTAGAAAGGGACTACAACAGTCTCTCATTTATTTTAACTTCTGAATTTATAATAATTAGAATTTTCCAGACCCCTGATTGATTCATGTTCACTAAGGTAGGGTAATTTTTGTTTTTGGTTACTCCCACAAGCAAGCAAATAAACCTTCTCTCAAAACAACACCTGTATATGCATACACATAAATCTATTTTTATACTAGATGTATCATTATGGGCCCCTCACTACAAAAAGGATGTTGAGGTACTGGAATGAGTTCAGAGAAGAGCAACGAAGCTGGTGAAGGGTCTGGAGAGTTTCTTCTATGAGGAAAGGCTGAGGGAGCTGGTATTGTTTAGTCTGGAGAAGACGAGGCTCGGGGGGACCTTATTGCTCTCTACAACTGCCTGAAGGGAAGTTATAGGGAGGTGGGGGTCAACCTCTTTGCCCTAGTTAAAAAATGAAAGGATGAGGGGGAATGGCTTCAAGTTGTGCCAAGGGAAATTTAGGTTGGATATCAGGAAAAATTTCTTTCCAGAGAGGGTTGTTAGGCATTGGAATGGGCTGCCCATGGAGGTGGTTGAGTCCCCATCCCTGGAAATGTTTAAAAATCATGTGGATGTGGTGCTGGGGTTTAGGGACCCTGGCAGTGTAAGGTTAATGGTTGGACTTGATGATCTTAAAGGTCTCTTCCAACCAAATGATTCTGTGATTCTGTGATATGTATCAGAATAAGGTACACTTGCATACATATATGTATGCACACATACATGTATTTATATAATAGTCCAGCCTGGGACTTCCCCAGTGCCAGCTCCACAGCATCATTGTTGATGGTGACACAATTGCCATCAGGGCACTTGGGTTTAATACTGCTTTTGTATATATTAGTAAATATTCCATTTTATTACTTTTATTTTGATTAAAGCTGGTTTTCCAGTTCTTAAGTCTCTCTCCCTTATTCCCTTTCTCTTGGAGGAGGCAGAGAGGTTAACAGAGAGCATCTGTTATAGGTGTCGTGGACAGCCCTGACCCTGAACCTTGACAGATGTTGACATAAAGTCCCTCCAGGATAGGTTACAAGAAGAGGGTTTTGCAGCTAGTTCAGATATGCTTTGTGCCTAGGCTACAAACCAATACAAGCAATATAGGCCTGTTTCTGTGTAACCAGGTCTCTGATGACCCCTTTGAGGTTACATATATTTATGTAAATGTCAATATTAATGCTTAACTGTATCACAAAAGACTAAAGAATGTTAAACTCTTAGGAAAAGTGCTGTAGAATGCATTTTGCAACGTTGCTAGCTACACTATTTTATCATGCTTATGCTTTGATGCAAAGCAAAGAAATATTAACTACCTTTTGCTTCTGCATCTGATTTATGCATGGAACAGGCCCCTGTGTCAACTCTGCCATACTCATTTGAGTAACATGGGAATAGCTCAGTCACTCGATGAAAGGGATGTTGATCAGTCACTTCTTGCATATCACATGACCCATATTTCAAAACACACAAAAAACATGAAGGCAGGTTACTGCTATTAGGAATTTTAAAGCAGGGTGGCCACAGTGACGCCATTAAATTTCCTGCTTTGGAGACTACCTACCTAAAACTTCAGTCATTTTATAAAGTATACCTCCAGCTGGGACCATTGTTTGGTTCAGTGTTTTAGCCTCTTTTAACTCCACAGATTAAAAATAAAAAAAAATATATTTCATAGAGGGTAATTGGTTTTATCTTTAATCCAATGGAAAGTTGTGCTTTTTCTGCATGATGTGTTGGCCTTCAGTTTGCTTTCCTTTTGCTGCTGATTTTTTCACTCCACTGTGTATTTTTGAAGATGACTAAGTAGTTCAGATTGTGTTTGTTTTAAATGAGTTTGTTTTAAAAGAGTGAAAGAATATATTCCCAGGAGCTGTTTACTGTTTGGGTTGTTTGACTGGTGTGCCATACAGTTCCCCTGGCAGTGAGACTGTTGGGTAAGGAATCATCACTCTGAGGGCTTTGAAGACAGTATGTTTTCACAGACTGTGTTAGCAGTGTTTTAGCTTGAAGGTTGTTTTTCAAACAGTGAACTTCATGAAAATTCCTAATTTCATATTCATTTCCCTGACTGAAAACTCCTTCTCTGTATTCTTAAAAGCAACATAACTAGTTTACTTGTTTGTTGTTATCATTCTGATTTGTTTGGGGCTTTTGTTTTTTCTTATTATGATTTTAATTTTGAGCCTGAACTTGTTCAGTGACTGCCAGTTGAGCACCAGAACACTACCTTTTAAAACAACTTGGGAATCTCTGTCCAGTGTGTCAAGGCTGATTCTGCCTATTTCATTCTCTAGTTGTGATATAAACTGGATCAAAGCATTGTGGTTATTTGCTGTTACATGGGCTGAGGAATGTCAGTGGATCTTTAACTTTTTAATGCAAAAGAGTAGGAAAACAGTTTTCTTTTTCTTTCAATGAGTTCTGAACTTGCTGGAGCACAGAACCTTTCAATCTCTTGGCTTCTTTTGAATGGCAACAGGATCTGGGTGCATGTATTGCTCAAATGTAATAGCAGAAGCCATGGAACAAAGTAGGAGGTACAACAGATAAAATCTGCAAAGGTATTCAGAGAGTTTATTGTCCTGGTTTGAGCTGGAATAGAACTAATTCTGTTCAGTGATTTCACTTTCCAGCTCAGTCTCTTTTCCATCACTGCACTGTAGATTTTTACAGACAGTCTCTGCTTCCAGCAGTGATAATGCTGCCTGTTCAGAGTCACTACAAAGGGTTGGGCTGTGCTGGAGACTCTTGCTGATCCTTGTTCTTGTGCAGACCAAGGTCACTGCTCAGTCTTGTTCTCCACATCGGGGTGCAGTAAGAGGTGGCACCTGTGGGGAGGAGCAGCCAGGAGAGGTGACCCCAAACTAACCAATGGTGGATTTTATCCCATATACATCATATAAAGAAGAGGATGTTTCATTCCTCATTTTAGCTACAGAACGTGAATAACCAAAAGATGTGTTGCATATTTACTGGAGGTAAAACATTCAGTAGCATGACAATATGCCTGTGATCATACTGAAGAAGACTCCAGAAATGAGCCAAGATAGAAGTATGTGTAAGCAAGTATGTATTTGAGGATCAAATCATGGGGAACAATCCAGCAAAATGACAGTTGAACTATTAAGAAGTAGGGCAATAAGGATAAGATTAAATGATGCATTATCTAATATAATTTGTTAAAATATTACTTCTAGATACTTAAGGTGATATAAGCATTAGAAGAGTCAAATGGATTTAAAACACCTCTAAAATGCAATGCTGTTAGCTAAATGAATCCCAGTGTGCTCCAGTCAGAATACTCAGCACTTTCACTGAAATAGGTGGAAAACTGCTAAGCTGTGAATATTTTTGTTTGTAAGAGTGCTTTGGCATGATCATACTTTCTGTACCCGGGTAAGTTGGCTGCTCTTAGAAGCTGTAGAATTGAAGTTTGCATTGCTTTAACATACTGTCTCAGGGGAAAGTGTTCTTGTAGGTGAGGAGTTTCTCTGTGACACATACAATTCAGCTGAACATTATTCACAGTTTTGTCAACACTTCTCCTGAGTATTTGAAGAAGTTATTTAAGAACTCCAGGAGTTGGGGGAAAAAAAGAGAAATGTTTATTTGAAGCATAATGGATGAGTTGGGAAGAAAATAAAAAGTAGTGTGGCTGACAGATTTTTTTATAGCTATGGAATGAGTAATGTTTTAATCCTTTGCATGAGAGAAGGGGCAAGGGAACAAAATAAATCTCTTAAAGGTCACAGGTGGTGCTTTGTCTTCATGGTGAAAAAGTTGAGCTTCACAGTTTATAAAGAGCCTTATTTTGATGCTTTTCTTGCTTTCTATAATAACATGTCCAGTCTTATTACTTTCTTCTTCATGTTATTTAAACTGCCTAAGAAGTATTTCCTTTGTCAGTTTTTAACACATTGGACTATTTTATCTATAGCTGTTTTAGAGCTGCTGGCTTTGGAAAAGTGTTTTTTCAACAGCAGTAATATCAATATCCTTTCAAATGAATGCTTCTCTTACTTGTCTAGAACTACAGTTTCTTCAAAATACTAGCATTAACATCAGCAACTATAGATGTTAATTAATGAAATAAAGAAAAATGAAGAAATTGTAGTTACAAGCACACTAATTGTTTGAAAGTACTTTTAGCACGCTTGACAACACTATAGCAACTCCTGATTAAAAGGAAAACAAAAACCTGGAGGAAAATACACAGTTTCAGCCCAAAAACACAATATATCCAGAAGTTTCTTCTGGTCATTCCATGTCTTGAAGTTCCTTTTAAAATTAATGACGAATTCTTGTCAGGCTTGGTTGGCTGCTGCAACAGATTGATGCTTTGTTCAAATTCTGTCTACCTTGGAGCATTTTTCTCTCTGTCTTGTAAGAAACATTCAATACTTTATGCACATTTGACCCAGGAGTAAAAGCTTAAGAAATCTCTGATTGTAATGCTTGGAATTAGATCTGTTTCAAAAAAGTTTTTTGTTTGGTAAACTAAAAAATGAGCCAGTTCACCTTGGTTAGTGATTAATTTAGAAATAACCCATTGTCATGGTGTCTTAGGCAAACTATTGCATTGACTGCCTGTGTTTGAAAGGTACCACTGCATCTCAGAGGGCAAAGGAGAAGCTTCTGTGGAGTCTCTTAAAAGTGTTTCAGAAGCACTAAGAATGTTTATTAAATCAGTAATTTGAAAAATTGATAATACTGACATTTTTCATTCCATGACAGTTTTGACATTTGTGAAGTTAGGTGGGTTCATGTGCCCTTTGCTTTCAAAGTCTAAAAGGAGATAAAAAGAGGATGCAATACATGCATATTGCAGGAATAACCACAGGCATTTGGCTTTTGGAGTTTTTACTCCAATTTTCATAATTAACATTTTCTTCAGACCTTATTAAAAGCTCTATTATCTTCAAGACAGAGTGGTCCTTTATGCAACAGGATACCAACAGGATAACCAATAGTTAAAGGTATGTTGTTGAGGATTGTTTGCTTATAGAAAAGTACTTCTTCCTGTACAACACTCTTGACAAAAAAATCTCATTAAAAATGACTACACCAGCTTTTCTGGTTGGTTTGTTTGTTAATTCTGGAGCAAAGATCATAGGACCTATGGATATATTCAGTAAACAGTTAAAAGTGCATGTGATTGCAGTTTGGGGGTCACTGTAAGTTTACTTATCTCAAATCTCAATTTGTTTTAAAGACAAAGTCACTACTGAGAAAGAGAAAACATCTAACACTGCAGAACTGAAGCAAAAGGTTTACCTCAGCACTACAAAGTAGAGCATTTTTTTTTGTTTTCTTTTTTTTTCTATTCTGTTGTCTTGTATAATCTAAATGGTTTACTCTGTTACAAAACCAGATAAATTTGTGGTAAAACAACCACTTGACATTTATAAGAGTCTGACCACTGACTTCCTGGGAACAAGGCTGATTTCCAAGCACTTCTATGTGGGAGCACAGACTCCCATGGTTACAAAGATTCTTAAGTATCTAGTTTAAATTGCTACTAAATTCTGTAGATAAGAGTTTGTTTTAATGTCAAATTTTGAATACACTGCTGAATTCAAGGACATAAACTTCAGTTAGATTTTTCAAGTAGAATATACATATATTCTGGTGCAAGAATATGGTTCTTACATTTCTGAGATGTGGAAAAATACTTTTATCTATTCCCAAATTTATCTTTTCAGAAGTAGTTTGCATACGTTGGATTTAGGAAGAAGAACTTTTTCTCTAATAGTTTTGGTTTTAAGGCATGCATTGAGGCCTTTACTTTTATTTTGTATAGAATCAACTGTTGTCCTGACTGAAGCATGTTATGGTGTCAACGTAAAAGACACAATAAACAAGTCAAAAAAATCAGTAAGCAGTGAACTCCATGATCTTGCTCTTCATTAATCTTCAAAAAGGAAGTTTTTTGCTTTTTTTCCAATTAAAATAGTTGCAGTATCTTGAAACTCCTTTTCAGTTAATGTCAGTTGAATAAAACTTGGGATTGCACAGTTAAACTTAGTGAAAGATAAAGATCATGAGATGCCTTTGTTTTGGCACAAAACATTGTCCAGAATAACTGTGTATTGCAGGTAATATAGCCCTTTAATGTTTAGTTTCTAATTAGTGGTGACCACTTCAAAGATGGTCTTTGGTAAATCAATGGCAAATTGATTCATTTCTTAGCTGCAAATTCTATTATCCAAAGTTCCCAAGTGTTATTATTTCACCTGCATAGGAATTAAACTGGCAATGAAGTAAAAAATTAAACTGTTCTTGCTACATGGTTGGTTGTCTGTGAAGATGAAATTATATTTTATGCTCAGGATGTTGCCTTAACTTTTATCAGGTATTTAGATAAATAGATAGATAGATAGATAGATAGATAGATAGATAGATAGATAGATAGATAGATAGAGATATTTCTTACATCCAGTAAGTTTTTATAATATATGTTATAAAACAAGACAGAATTAATGACATGATTACACCCAGAAAGTATTTTGGAGTATTATACTGTCTAACCTTGTTTATTTATTTATTATGCTGTATATCACTGTATTTATCTATCTCTTGCTCCTTATTTAGAAAAAAATGCAATGATTTAAAGGACTTTGGTAATGTGAATAGCACCATTTCCAGATATCTTGTAGAAACTACTGATCATGAAGATACAGTAGCCTGTGAGTAGTTTATAAACAGTGCATTTTCGAGTCCTCTTTTTCCAAGCAGATAAGCAGACATTTTACCACATAGTTTTTTCTTGCTGTTGTTGTGTACAGCTCTCTCAGGGACTAAGACTTTCCTTGTATTCAAGATCACCTGAATTTGTGTCTTGCACAAAGAATATTAGTAATAAGACTGTTAAACCTTTAGTGGATACCATTGAAATATTTAAAAAAATAATTATTGGTACTTCAGAATCATAATTGATAATTATGATA
>JAOEGS010001765.1:0-22658 GCA_025447755.1 Corythornis vintsioides
GGTTTCCGACTCACACTGCACTGATTCAGTGACTGGAAATGCCTCCTCCAGGACATTTCAGCAGTTTTCTCAGATTTTCTGTACCATAATAACTAAGCCTGAAAATATACACAAATTAAGGCTTAATTTTCTTCTTGGAATTCTGATGACAGCCACTCAAGTTTCACTCTTATGATTATATTGATGCATTTGAATGTAGTCTAGATGTAGGAAATAAATTTTTTGTGTTATCTCATCTATTTGATTTAATGAGTCTGAAAAAGTATCATTCCGTCCTGTGTGGTAGATGCCAGTCCTAAAATACTGAGGGAAACCTGAGGTAAAAAATACATTCCCCAGAAAATGTTAGCGACTTGTAATGTTTTGAATGTCCAAAACTTGTATACTGATTTCCTTCCAGCAAGCTAGCTTGGGAGCTGATACAGATTGTGTTGATTAATTTTGGTGGTAACAGGACTTGGACCTCAGATTTTCTGTATAATTAATGTAATTGTAGCTAGAATAAGAGTTTTATGTCTGGTTTGTTTGGTTTTTTTTGTGTGTGTGTGTGTAAAATGTACTAATGGAGCTCTGAAGTCCACGTTGTTCAGCTTCCTTTTTAGCAGTGAAGAAAAAAATGTTCCTTTTTAGCCCAGTCCATATAGCAGTGAAGAAAAAAATGTGCAGAATTTTGCAGATTACTGTAGCAAAAGGGAACATTTGTGAAAGTCACCAGCTTCTTTGGGTGTGCCAAAGAACACTTTCATGGCTTATCTAAGCTCTCACTTGTTTGTGGAAATCGGGGATGAACTAAAAAGGTCTGAAGTCGCACTAGATGCTAATTATTCTTGTGTACTCCAGGGCTTGTTTATGCTGGCTCAGGCAGTACATCCATCAAAGCCAGAAGAATTTCATTTTGTCACTATAGTTCTGAGTGCTAGCAGATTAAGAAAGTAGTTTCTTTGTCTTTCTGATTACTTGTATGTCACATTGTTGATGGTTTTTTTGGCTTGAAATCAACTGGGAAGGAAGCATGGCCTGAATTGACTGAAGTGAAGATTCTTTATTTTGTATAAGCCTTGGTGTTGCATCATAGAAAGCTGGACTTGATTTTGATCCAGTACTGCAGCTTAGGAAGCACCTAAGCATGTTTAAGTGCCATTGACTTCAAAGGGTATGAAGTTTGACTTGTTCAGATAGAAACCTCTTAAATTATTTACAGGTGGCCAAGTCAAAATAATCTGAGATATTGTTACTAAAGCTGAAAGAAAAGCCAGAAGTCCTCGAAGGGAGGACAAGGTAGACAGGTAAAATGAAGTATATATAAAACTCATGAGTTACAGAAATAGATGAACCAGCTGTAGGGTCAGATATACTAGAAAGGACAAGCTCTTCAGGATCATCAGGGAAAACAGGAGTGTTTGTGGAGTTCAGAGAGCATTCACTGAGTTCACTGAGTCAGTTGCTAAAAATAGTTATTCAAGAGGTAAGGATGAGAAACCTGCAACGTGTCAGTGGAAACAGAAACTTCTCAGCCAGCTGTGGAATACAGCTAAAAAGAATGTCAATCTCACAGTTCCTATCCTGAATAAGTCTTCCTTATCCAAAGGTAAGGCTGAAAGAAGGAGTCAGATATATTTGGCTAGGAGTCAGAATTAACTAAAGGAACCAAAACTGCGAGTCCTCTTCAGGTAATTGAAGAGCTTGGCAAGCTGAGGTTAGTCAAATAGGAGTAAGTAAATAACAATGGGATTGAATGGAGTAAATACAGAGTCCAGATTCTGCAACTGGATTAACAACTTCCGCCTCTCTTGGGAAGAAATAAGAAATAAGCTTTTTTTTTTTTTTTTTTTGAATGAAATTATTCTGATCCATTTTAGAAACTTCAGAAGCATATTAATTTAAACATGAGTCAGCAGTGCAGCCCTGTGGAAATGTTTAACCATATACTGTGCTGTGTTAGCAAACAGATCAAGAGAAGCAATTGTCTGTCTCTACTTGGCACTTGTCAGATTGCATCTCAGCAGACAGAGTACTGTGTCCAGCTTTGGGCTCATGCATACAGAAAGCCATTCATCAGCTGAGCAGAGGGCATGGAGATGGCACCAGAATATGTAGCATATAAATGAATCACAGAGTCATTAAAGCTGTAAAAGACCTACAAGATACTGAGTCCAACCATCTCCCTGACATTATCATCACAGCTGAAAACTGGGCTTGTTTAGCTTTTTGAAGAGATCTGATCAATGTCTCTGTCTACCTAGTGGGCACATAAAGAGGATGGAGCCAGACTCTTCTCAGATGTGAACAGGAAAACCAGAACATAGAAGCATCCTGCAGCAAGGGAAATCCTAATTAGACGCATAGTAAAATCCTTCATGGAGGAATCTGTGTGTGTGTGCAGGTTGCCCAGAGAGGCTGTGATATCTCCATCTTTGGAGATTTCTGCTGCTTGACTGGCAAAGGCACTAAAGTGGTGTGGGTGTGTAAGTCAGTGGATGTTTAAGACCTCTGTTGCATACCTCTGGAGGTGATAGAGCATGCAAGGCAGTGGGGGATAAGGCAGTACATGTCACCTACTCACATGGATAAAGTTGGTGATGTGCTCCCATTGGTAATCCCTTCATTTTGGCATCAACTTTCTGAATATAGAAGAGATGCTGTATTTAGTGTTGCATAATTCTAAGAGAAGTGGAGAAAGACTCTGTCCCTGTGAACAAGTCAGTCCTCCAGAGAACAGCATTTCCTTGGCAAACTGTATAAAGAGGACTTTATGGAACAGGCAACCAAATGCATAATTTACCCTGTAATCCTCCTCTCATCTTGGTTTTTCCTCTCCAAACCCTATCCTTGGTACAGCACAGAAACTTCCTTCCAGCTCTCACAGATGCCTTCCAAAGGAAAGCAAGACCCATGAGCCACTGGCTCTCCTTCATGCTTGTGTGACATCCACAAGGGGCAAATCCCAACTGCTGGTCCTGTAAACACTCTTGAGTTCCCTAATTTATGTGTATTTTGAGAGGAACTTTAACTTTCAAAGTAGGATTCTATACACTTTAAGTCAACACAAGTTGTCCAAGTTTAACTGCACTAATATTTTTAAATACAAATACGGAACCTTTAAATATTCCTTTTCCAGCTTGATTTAACTCAGGTGCTTTGGTTCTACTTATGACCTCACTAGCACAGAGTTAATGAATAGTGACTTGCTAATACTATAAATATTCTAAATGAATTATAAATAGATGTGAGCAGTTCCTAATCCAAGTTTCATGATCTGTACTGAAAGGAACTAACTATGCCTTATACTTTCTAAATAATCTCATGGAGATAATACTGTTTTGTTTCTCTCTTTAGCATCAATTATAAATTTTTCAGTTGTCAGCTGCCTTATCTGAAGACATAAATGGCCAGAATATTGCACATAGGCTTTTCTTTTTTAGACAACCAAACCATAGATAATAGGAGTAACATTTCCTTACTTCTTTGCCCTCATAATTCTTCATAAGGTTTATATTCAGCAACTTTCCTAACATAGCTTATAAGGTATGCATTGTAAGCAGAGACCTTTAAACAAATAGAGCATGGTTGATTTGTGCCCATAATGGGCTGAGGAGGAATTGCACTCATTCACAAGATACTGCTTTTGAACCACATTTATACAGACACCAGCATGGGCAAAGCTCTTACAAGTAGTTAGTATCTGCTAGTAACAGGTTGTTATCAGTATGGTAAAACATGCCTATTAAATTTTATGACTCCTTCTTCCTGAAATCAATATACAGAAGTATTTTTTGTGATCTCTGTCATTTAGTTTGGCAGACATGATTTCATAAATCCATGACCAATGTTCCAGAATTTCTTCAGTCATGTTGTGCTCCTATCATATTTGAGATGCTGAATCCAAGGAACTACTATATATCTTTGTGATGTTCAATTTGCCTATTGCTGCAGACAAAACCAAACCAAACCAAAACAAAAACTTTTAAACTGTGATTAAGAGATTCTAAAAATTTTGGAATTGTTAATAACCCACATTAATACTCAGAAATTATTTTTAGCATTTCTTATATTTTCTTAGCATGAGCCCATCAAAATACATAGTTTCAATGAGATATTTTGCAAACAAAATGTTAACTAACCCAAAAATAAGCTGGTTAATCAGCAGACTCTTACAGTTCCCTGAACATTTTCATAGAAAACAGCATCTTTGCAACTTTCTTGGAAGAGTCTAATCTTTCTTGAACTACTCATCAAAGCTTTCCAATGACCTTTATAAGGTAAATACAGTAGAGTGATTGGGGCCAGACTGGGCTTTCAAGTCTGTTACTGCTGGTTTTGTTTCAGGATGTGTTGGAGTTTGGGATAACATCACATGTTGGCGTCCTGCGAAGATTGGAGAGACTGTCACTGTCCCTTGTCCAAAAGTATTTAGCCTGTTTTCTGGCAAACCAGGTACTTCATTTTAAGGCATACTTTTGCTGGCTTCTCTTTGGTATTTCATAGCATAATGTGCTAAATATAGCTTATTTGCAGTTTAAAGTTTCTGTTTTATTTTTTTTAACAGTTAAAATAATATTCCTAACAGAGCTGTTCATGATATGACATGAAAAGAACTAATAATTGTCTTTGTGGTCCATGTGGTGCTCTTTGAGCCATATAATATACATTGTTCTATAGTGACTCATCAAGACTGAAGACACTGCTTGCTCTTTTCGACCTCTTTGTGTTAATATTAAGGCAGCTGAGCCTGGCTGACAACCTGAACAGCTGCCAGCAGGTCACATGCAGGTTGTTCCTCCTCTCCAGGAGGTGAGCTCTGCCTTGCCTTCATGAGAACAGTGAGCCAAAGTGAACACATACTACCTAAAAATGATCACTGTTGGAATTTAAAGTACTTATTATGAAATCTTTTATTCTGGAACTTGAAAAGAGCTCATCAGTGTCTCAGATTGCTGAAACTTTTTACTGTTTGAATTCTACCACCATCTTCTGCACTGTCTTGCCAATACATCATCTTGTGGTTTAATTTGGCACTTTGGCTTGGTAGTGGGATTTTAAAAATATGATGCACAGATAGAATTTCACATGTGTATCTTATAATGCAGCAAGAAAGATCTTATCCCCATTGCTCAGGTGAGAAACTTTTGTCTTGAAGAGCTAGTAAAAACTGCAAAACTTATTGCAATGATTTAATTTTGTTTTTGAGGTCTCTGTGAAGAGTTTTTTAAATATACCACAGAGAGGCTAACTTGGGATACGACTAAAATAGATTTATTCTCAAAAATGTTGATGAAATCTTGTTGCAGTAAAAAATAGGTAACTAAAACAATCTGCAGATGAGCAAAGGTTTTCATTCCTAGAGCTGGTGAATCTTGATGAATTTATCATGGATAGTCTAAACAGTTTATAAAGGGGAAAGCATGTGTAATCTTCACTAAATCTTGTGAAATTTATAAAAGTATTCAAATGACTCAAAGAAAGATGTTAAGGTTTTATCATGAGACAAGACAAACTATTAAATATCAAAAATTCAAACTCTGAATTAACTCACAGCTCTTCTGTCTCTTTGCCAAAAGCTAGAGCACACACACTCTCTGGGCATTGGTTTGTTGTTTTTTTTTTTTTTTTTCAAGATTTAAGTGGAATTAAAATTATACTACAAATTGATCTAGACTAACTTGTTTTTTATGGAGGTACTCCAAGTCACAATTTGGCTTTGAAAAACTCTCAGTTCTTTAAAGGATTTCTTAAGTAATTGTCTTCTCAAAGGTGATGTAAAAATAAAACTTTTGGAGAATTTACTTTTAATATTTTCTGTGATCATCAAGGTTATAGTTTAGTCAAACCAGATAATTCCTTCTCCATTGAATATTAGTAACTTTATATTAAAGGACTTGACTGTAAAAGCAATCATATTATCCTGTAATGTTTTTTCCAGTTTTATATATAGCTATGTAAGTACATCAGTACCAGAAAGCTATTCTGTGAATTTTTTATTCAAATCTATGTGTCAAATGTTATATTTTAAATGAGATTGCCATCTGAAACATTTAATTGCATGGAAGGATGGTGTACAAATAAACAATGTCATCCATAAAACATTGTCTAACTGTCTTTAAGTTAGAAGACCTTACAGTACTGATAGTAGAAAATACTTCAGCATTCTAAGTGCACAGAGTCTTTTTCTTGCAAAACTTGACATAATTTATGGTTCTGTTAACACATTCCTCAGCTCTGCCTAGTCAGAGAATCTTGATGTACTTTTAAAGTGAAGGCTCATCAGAATATAAATAGGTTACATTTTCTTTAAAAAATGCCACGTCTATGCCAAATGGCAGAAGTGATTCTGTTGTTTGAGGACATACTGTGTTTTAAGACCTTATTATAAGCTAGACAGACTTGGTTGTTGGTTGGTCAGCCATTTGTAGGATATTTACAACCTTACACAGAAGACTTTATACAAAGTAGAAATTCCATTAACCAGTCAGCAAGATAAAATCCACAGAAGTTGTCGTTTGGAGTGTATATAAACAGGTTTGGTTATTCTTGGCCAAAGCTGATCTGTCGCATAGATTTGTTCTTCTGTGGTGAAATATAGGCATTTTTAAGTCAAAGACCAGTGGTAAGCCAAACCAAACCAAACCAAATGTTACAGATTTCAAGTATCTTGGATATAAAAAATGCTGTAAGAAGGTGAGGAGATTTAGCATTCTAAGTGTAAATTGTAATAATTTTAATGACTACTTATTCAGTGCCCTCAGGATTCTGCTATTGGAACTGTTTTGTAATGTATGAACATTAGTTCTTAATAATTAGATTAAGGAGTAGAATCACAGATTGCTCCATCTCATCTGTGTGATTTAATCTAGAAGAGAGTCAGCTCCTTCTCTCAATACCAACGAAAATATCCTTTCTGAAATTAGTAGATATTCCAAATTCCTTTCCTGACATACCTGGACATCCCTTGGACTATATTGTGTCAGTGATTGCTCAAAGAATGAGGTTCAGCATGCAGATTTATTTCCTTGTTCTTCAAACTATTGCACAATTTGGTCTTTAAAGTGCATTACTAATTCTAGCAGCATTTCTGTAGCAGTAATTATGTCTAAAGGCTTTTACAGCTCTTCAGTAGATTATTTGGTATTGCCTTCTCAAAAGAGCTTAAATAGAAGGTTAAAACAACTCTCACTTTTTCTGTGAAATTACTTCACCTACAAATTATCTTCTTTACAGAGTGAACTAGAAGACTGTCTCCAGAATACTTTGGATAAAATAGCAAAATATTTCAGGCTTTTGCAGATGTAACAGAAATAGCTGTTATACCAAAACAGAAGCCTTCCATTACATCTTGGCATGATTTTTTTTTTTCTCTAGTGCAAAGGCAACTCAGAGTAAGGGTAAAATCCAAAGTAATATCAATGAAAAGCACGTGAAGGGAAGTGGCTGGGTTGCTTTAACAGAAGTGTTAGAAAACAGAATATGTTAACAGAGAATGATGAAGTGAGAGTGTCTAAAGATTAATTGATTATGAGAATTCTGAATATTTCTCATTTAAACTCTCAAATTTTTCTTTACAGGAAATATTAGCAAAAATTGTACGAGTAATGGATGGTCAGATATTTTTCCTGACATCTTAAGTACTTGTGGATATAATGACTATGAAGATGATTATAAGGTAGGAAAAATACTTTTTTCTATTCTTTTAGATGCTGGTCTTCAGTACAGCTATCAGACATATTCTGATTCTAAATAATTCCCATTTTATTCCATCAGAATTACTGACAATTTGTAATATTTTTTGGTAGCATTGATTGCCACGTGCTTGGATTGCAAATGTCATATAAGATAAAAAGAGTGATGTAGAATTCAGTAACTATTTAAAACTCAAAACTATGAACAGTTGGTAATTACAGTAATGCATCTGTATTTCTAATATTGCAATGTTAGGTGGCTTGGGCACAGTACGTTTTGCATTGTGTTATTTCCAGAATTTTCTATGAAAACACATCCTAATACTGAAATAATGTTAATAATACATGCACAACTTGATTACTGTTATGTGTTCAAGTAATAAGTAAAATAGAATTAATTGTAATTTGAATTATTTTGTATTTTATATAGCACTTTAAACTGTGTTAGAAGTGGTTCAGAAATTTGTCAAGATATCTTAAGTGCACTATAAATGGAAAAATGAATAAGTTCACTTTGCAGATACTATTTCTTGTTCTTTTTGTGGAAGGAAGTATTTTTTCATCATGTTTTACCTATTTTCTAACTGTTTTCCTGCTGAGGCTAACACAGTAAGATTTTGTTTACAAGCATGAGCTCATAGTGTCAGTAAAACCCTAGTAACCACGAACAGATGAAGTCCTGTCATGAGTAAGATACTTGGATGGTTGGGATTTTCTGGATTTTAATACATGTGGAACAGTGTTGGAAGATCTGTCCTGTCTGGTGTGCAGAGATGTGCTGGCATTCTAGCTAGTTCTTACCATCTATTTCTGCATTTAAAAGCTCAGCCATTGTTGTAATTGAAAATAGAGGATAAAGAAAATGAATAGAATATGTTGTTTCCCCACTTTTCTGAAACATCAGTATCATCTGACAACTTGGGAATGCCCACTCATTACTGCCAAAACAGCCAAGTTAAACCAGTCAATTTCCAACGGTCGTTCAACCCAGACGTTGTCATGTGGAATGAAAATGGGTCCAGACTTCAAAATTCAAATGAGCAAAAAATAACATTTCAAGTAGTGAGAGATACTTAATTAGCAGATGAACTAGTATAATAGAAAAGCAGTTCTTGTTTGATGCACTCATTAGTAATTAGAAGGAGGAGAATGAAATGCAAGTTGATTTTACTTGCAGGAATAAACCTAGAGAAACTGCAAATAGTAGCAAGTAGCAACATACACAAAAGCCTTGGACAGAGCAAATAATAAACCAGTGAGAATAACTATTTATTAATATTTATTAATAGGTACCAAACTATTATGCTGAAAATGCACTGAACCAAGGGAGTCTATTTAGAAATACCCTAAGTGTGATGTCTTCTGTTTCCCTGCTGAAAGAACTTGTCTTCTTCCACAGTTTGCATTGATTTTACTCAGACTTAAAATATTTGATTCTGATTCCATGTCAAATGGTATATTAGGAGGTTCTATACAAATTAATTATTTGCTTAACATTTTGTAAGTGTTTATAAGTTCCTGATACAGCACCCTTAATTTGAATGTTTTATGGTGGATCTTCTGTTACTGTCCTTTAGTGCTCCTGCTCAAGTTGACAAGTACGACAATGTCTGAACAAACTATCTGTATTTTATCCCATCAAATTGTAGATCTAAACCTTTATTATATACTTCCAGTCTCTTTCCTATAAGTAAACTAGCCATTACTAACCTTCAGGGTAAAATTTTGGGTTCATCTCAGTCATTCAAATAAGTGTCTTTTATATGTATATACTTCTGTAGAGCTCATGGCAGCACAATGGCAAAATAAATAGCTTGATTTGACCATGCCAAGGTGTGTTAACCCAACACAAGCCTCATGGCAACCTTTCCTTGACATATTTTGATACCTTTTATCTAGACTGAACAAGCTAGAGATGTGTCCTATCAGTCTTCAGGGGCTATTGAACTCTCTGTCAACATTATTAATATATGTCAAGATGCCTGGTGAACATAAAGGACTGAAATGCATCCACTTTATTTAAAATCATGACTGGGTCATTAGCTTTGCCTAATCATAGATGTATTGGATCACACAAAGCATCAATATACACAGTTTCCAGGCTATGTGATTTGAATACAAAGACAAGCTCACAGAGAGAAAGATCTTCAGGGCTGTTAAATGTGGTGATAATGTTACAGCTTGTGCATTAAGTACAAACACTATTTATAAAAGAAGTATTTCCCCATTTGGCCAGTTTCCTGAAGTGTTCACTTGTAGGCTTGGTGTCAGAGAACATCCCGGGTGTGCTGCTCACAGCACAGCACAGATGCAGTACCCAAGACAAGTGGAGTGGAGGCAGTGAGGTCAGGACTGACACAAACACTGTCTCCAATCTCTGTAGCTACTTGTGGAAAACAGATGCATTGCTACTGTCTCTGAAGTGGATCTTGGAACTGGACTAATGGATTGTTTGTGTTGAGTCTAAATGGAATCCTTCCCTCTCAACAAAATGTAGTGCAGGGCAGACATCTACCAGCACTTTTTCTGTGTGCCTATAATTCATGCTGTCTTTATTTACATTACCTTCTCCATCTTTCATTACTTTTTCCATAAGATACGATACCTGAAAATAAATTTTAAAATCTTCTTCCATTGACTTCAAGTGAGAAGGGCTAGGCCTGAATACAAGCTGATATTCTCTCTTGTAGAGCACAGTGGGAATTTATTTATTAATTGCAGACTGTTCAGAGACACCAGAATACCAGCACAGAGTGAGACTGTTCCTTTGTGCATTTATAAAGTTGTCTTCTCTCCCACTATGCTTAGGGATCTTTGAAAAAGAAGATATTCTTACTGATGTACTTAGAATTATTGATGCTCCTATTATTAGGAGATATTTAAGACAATGCTGGTCCCATCTTTTTTGGGTGATTAGGCTTAAGGTGAATTGAAGAATGTGTAGAAATGTCTGGTAAGAAAAAAGTAAGCAACATGTAACCTATCTTTTTATCTCAGTTGATATTTATTCTCTTATAACTAAGTGCTCCAAGATTTTAGAAGCAGCTCCTACGTTGAAATTAATTTTTCAAGAAGAAAGAAAGCCTAGAACTAGGGTTCTTAATTCCTCTTCTGTTTGCATTTGCTCATTGCAGTGTTTCGAAAGCACTGAACTCATTTGCTAGGCCCAGTTCTCATTTTATGCTGTTTGTGCAGTTGAAGGTTTGCTGATATGTTCTTCTGGTATAAATATTTGGGTGTTATGGAATGTTGTCTGACACTCTGAAGAGTTGTAAGTACCTCTGATTACTAGACCCTCTGCAGTATTACAGGGATATGCAAGTGCACAGAATAGAAAATGAAGAGTCACTTGGGATCATAATGATCTTAAATACTTTAATAACGATAATTATATTTCTAGTTAAATGAAAGAAAAGAGGTGTGCTCTTTTCTTTTACATTAAGGGTGATGTCTGGTCTATAGCAAAACTCCTTTGGACAAAAAATCAAGCCCTAAACTTTCTTGATCATTTTGTCCATCACTGAAGTACCCTCTCACCCCTAGAGGTCCTTCCACACCACGACTGAGGTTGAAAGAGCCACTGGGTAACTGTCAGCTTCGCCCAGGAAGCTTCTGTGCTCTCTGCTCTGTAAATAACCAGAAGTCTGTCTCCTGAACTTAGTAAAAATAACATGGAACTGACTTTAAAGTAAAAATTAGCAGGAAAAGGCGTCTGTTGGAAGAAAAAGAAATCCCCAAGTGTGTGCAAGAATAGATTTTACAAACAAGTGTATTGAAGATAACACTAATTACATAAAGTTGCACTAATCAAATTTACTTTTTGTGTGGTTCTTCATACCCTTTAAAACCTGTTAACATTAGGTAGCCATAAACAAAGAGGAACCATTTTAGGATTAGATCTCTATGGTCTACCAAGCAGCTACAGATTCTGTAAACATTACCATAAAATTGTTCTGAAAACCATAATGCACGGATATCACTCTGACTAATCACATATTCAGCTTAATTTAATGGTTGTCATTTGAATATTTTTCTCAAAACTTTAAAAGTTGATTGTTGAATTTCATTTTTGGAATCAATAATGCTCAGATAAGCATGTGACTATTTTGCAGCTGTTCTTGCTACTGTTGCAAAAGTTCTATTTTTATTAGACTTGCCAAAAATTTTGTTTCTGTTTCATGATGGCATTTCAATTTCATATGCATGACTCAAATCTGTTTATGCTTGGAATACAGTTAGAAAATGTAAAGGGGTTTTGATATTTATTGTGTGCTAAAATAGTTTAAAAATACAAGTATAATTTAGTTTCAAGTCCAGTTTTAGTCAATCCATACCTTCTTTGCACTGGTACTCCTGTCAATCTTGCATATTTTTTATTAAGTTCAGAGGTTGAAGCTGAATTTTTAATTGAGAACTGGCTAATTATGGTTCATACAGAATAGTAAATAAGATATAAGACCATCTTATATTAAAGACATTGATTTTTATGTGCTATCAGATTTGGTATTGCTTTGCCTGTTTCCTTTGCAGCAACACAATATAAACAGTTTGTTTTGAAATGGTACTATGCAAAATACAGAATAGTGATTAGTATTTAATAGATATAGGTAAATATTAATCTAAAGTAATTTCCTGGGTTATTTACAACTACCACAACTAAATGCTGAATTTAATTATTTATCTTTGTGGTGGTTGAGTGAATAATTAATAAAAATATAATTTCAGAACACCACTTGCCAATTTTTTTGTTGTGTCACTAGGAGTTGCAGAGGTCTTAGGCAAATTAAGACTCTTTACACTCACACAGGAAATTTAAGTAGCAGTATGATAGGATCCTCTGATGCCAAGTATGATAAATTCATGCTTCATGCTAATCATCTAAAATTTTTGCTTCTTTTTAAAAATCATAACACCTCAATCTGGACAGATTCTGCATAGTGCAGCCTCTGAAATCCACTACCTGGAGTAGCTACAGAAACCCTTTGGTTGAATTAATAGTAAAGGAAGTTATGACTCATTTTTGAGCAACTGTTATACTCAGGGTTGGGTAGAGGCCAAGGACTTGAGTAATGAGTTCTCAAAAATGTCAAACATTCCAGAATAGCTACTTTCTATTGTTGAAAGGAAATGTGCAAGTCGAAATTACTTCTTGTAGTTGCTGGACAGTTTGATCTCATGTAAATACAAGTAGTCACTAGCAACAGAATTATATAATCAAAATTGCTAATGTCTGTACTGTAAGCTAAATGCATTTTATTAATTCACATTTTTTAAGGATCCTTACATCAAAAGAAGAATATTTCTAGTACTGTCAGCTTCCTTGTAATTCCTGTGTATGATAAGTATGCAGAATTCTTTGTGAGATCTGCAAAGAAAGGAGTTGAAGGCTGTTGTGGGTTAGCCATGGCCAGCAGCTCAGCCCCTCACAGCTGCTCATTCATTCCCCACACTGGGAGAGAACCAGAAGGGTAATAGTGAGAAAATTCCTGGGTTCAGATAAAGGCAGTTTACTAGCTCAAGCCAAAACTGCATGTTCCAGCAAAAGAAAAGAAGGAATTAATTCAGTGTGTCCCATCAGCAGGCGGGTGTCAGTGAGTTAGTCACTGTGGGGCCTCTTCCTTGTCCATAGAAATATATCCAGTGACATCCAAGACAAAAACCCCTCAATTTTTATTAGGGATTTTAACTGAGGAACTTTCTTATGGTCATTCTAATGGCACTGGAAAACTCATTAAATCCATACTTTCCTTCGTTATCCTTGCAGTAGATGAATATATGTAAAGCAAGCAAAGCATTAAAATGTCACAAAGTCTATCAGAGCTTAATGCTCTAATTAAAAAGAGTTCTGTTTCCTGTGACACCTCAGATACCACCTCTATACCTAACAAGCACAATCATGCCAGTTGCTATCAATACATTTAGGATCTATGGCAGAAAAACTTCCTTTACTTTTCTCTTTTAGCCATATAAATGATAGTGCAGTTGCAAAATTCCTCATTTTCTTTCACATTTCATTTAGTCTGTTCCACATCTGTAGAATATTTGCTAAGTGAACATCCAACTAATTTAATGATGAATTGCAATTGATGAAATTACTTTACTTGGCCTTTTAAATGCTGTAAAAAATAAACTATTGTTTTCCTTTTGCTCTCTTAGTCTATTTGAAAGTATTGCTTACTTGTTTTTTACAGACATTGTTCAAGAAGGTGGGTGATCTAAACTAAATATGGACATGCTGCTATATGTAGCACATTCTACAGGGCCTTTAAAAACTTTACTTTCATAACATGTAACAAACTTCACAGCTTTAATATTTTGTCTAGCTTGAATGGAAAATAATGTCAGTCTAATGACTTTGTGGTAGCATAACTGAAGAAGCAGCTTAATTCTGAGGATATATAACATTATTGATGTCATTCAGAAAAGGGTTTAATGTCATATGTAGCTGGTAAAATTGCAGATAACTGCAGTTAATCGGTGGGCTCTGCACTTCAGTCTGCTTTTCTTCTGTTGAAAAATGTACTTTCTAAGTTTTAGCAACTAACTTTATTAAAGAAAGGAAGGGTTGTTCGGGTCACAAATTAATAAATTATTTGAATGTGTCCATTAGGAAATTAATGAGACTTAAACATGTCTTCAAAAGTAAACTCATGTATAAATACATTGCAAAGTACACTAGAGCAGAAGGACTGAGAGACTCTCTCTTCCAGAGATAATCCATTCTTTCAACCTGTGGCTCATTCTTCCCAGCTTGAATGCTTAAGGAAGTTGATGAGTATGATAATTTATTTGACCTCATTGACATGGGGTAATCAGCTGAAATACTACCAGCTTGTGTGTCTAAGTTTTGAATTCTGGAAGTTCAATTTTCTGCTGAGATCACTTGACTTGAGATGTTAAATTGCAAAAATATGTTGGAATAAAAATATTCTTACCATGTACTGTAGAGCAAAGAGTGACTATAATGATATTTTTTTTAGCCTTCAGATGTATTGAATGGAAAAATATATCATTTCACAGCCACTTTTAAATGTCAGTGGTTTCTGCATTTATATTTTTCTTTGCAGGTCAACTTCTATGTGAGGGTGAAGGCAATTTATACCCTTGGACACAGCTTATCTCTGATTGCTCTTACAACAGGAAGTATAATTCTTTGCCTTTTCAGGTATGTGTTTTTCAGGAGAAACAGTTTTAACTCTTGTCCAGTTGCTGAGACATTTACAAAATGCATTGTTTATATATTCACTTTTCTCAATTAAACAGCTGGCAATAATGTGATGTTAATTTGATTTTTGAATGCACCAGTGATATAAAAAATTTTCAAATCACTTTACAAATTTACTGACATTACAGCCCATGTAAGAAAGAATGATAATTTAGGAGTGAATTAGATGAAACATTTTCTATTTGAATGTTAAAATTGACACCTTGAATTGCTCTTGAAAATTAATAGCATGCAGGTCTCAAGACTGGACAAGTGGGCAGCCACTTGCAGAATATATCTTTGAAAAAAAATTGATTAAGTCATGGTTATCTGCCTTTTCAAACTGATAAAATCTAGTAACACATTTAAGACAGTGTGTTACAGACATGAGTGTTGTCCATCACTAGAAATCAGCTATAGAGACACATCAAGAATTTCAGAGGTGTACTTAAAACCCTAAACTCCAGTTTAAATGTCCAAGTTGAGAACTCCCCAACGTCTCTGAGTCAGTGGGAAGACCCAGGCTTTTTTTCAAGGGGGAACATAAAGTCTTCTAAGTCTCTCCTTAAAGAAACCTGTTTCTCTATTATCTACAGGGTTTAATTAGGAAGTTGTAAAAATACCCTTTTAAGGCATCTTCATTCCTTCACTGCTTGTAGTTGCTAAAATGCCCTGGCTTCTGCCTTATTTCCAGGTGCAGTTCAAGGTGTTGGTTTTAACAAAAGAAAACAAGCCTTAGCAGCTAAGTTTTGGGGATTTGCTATTAAAACAAATATATAAATGTGAACATATTGAAGGGCATTTTAACTGAAAAGCCCTCAATTTATACTTTTGTCCCCTGAGCACTGATTCACTTGGAATATTTGTCATTTGGTTGTCAGCCTTTCACATGGCTGATGCTCTAAAGAGAAGTTTTTATCTCACTGGATAGAAAGGACACACGAGCTAATGTTCTGAATGTGTTTTTAAATTGTTCCTGCATACACTCACATCAGGGATGAAAAGCCATTGCATATCAAAATAGGATATTTTGGATGAAAAGCCATTGCATATCAAAATAGGATATTTTGGATGAAAAGCATTGCATATCAAAATAGGATATAATAGGAGTCAAATAAATATTGAAACAGAAAATAATACATGAGAACCTGTCTGAAATATACCCAAGTTAAAGTTTTATTTGCAAGAAGCACACTGGGATGAGTGCACACACAGAAGGATATAATCACCTACGTTTAGTGTCAGCCTATGTTTAAATGTGGGAGAAATACCACTGGGATCATTTGGTCTGTGATGATGAAAAGGGATAAGAGATACTTCATTTGTGTATTTTGGGCAGCCTGTGATGATGATAAAGAATACAGCAAGGCAGCACTGGCAGTATGACAGAGGAGGAAGGGGTAGGCTCTTAAGGTTCATATTACTAATGACCAGAGAGTAATTAGTCTATTCAAGCACTTTCTCAAAATCTAAAATGCTTGTTTTTAAATCTCTTCTTAGAAAACTTCATTGTACTCGGAACTACATCCATCTGAACCTGTTCCTCTCTTTTATTCTAAGAGCAATCTCTGTTTTAGTCAAGGATGATATTCTCTATTCCAGCTCCAACACAGCTCACTGTCCAGAGGATCAAACCTCATGGGTAATAAACCTAATTTGCTACCTCATACAATACTGTTGTGTCACTAAATAATCCTCCCTGATCCTTTTTACTAGTTGGGAATACCACACTGTCAATGTAGACAATTCTGTGGAGAGAATAATGACTGCCAAAATGGTCTATTAGAAGCAGCCAGAGAAAGAAGGTTGAAGCACAAATAAAAGAAATTAATATTGCTTTGCGTGTCCATGAAGGGACAGCATGTCATGTCCCAAAACAAATCACAACAAGTTATAGCTCAGAAGAAATATGGCCACTGCCTTAATCAGCTGGAAGGATTCGAAGACAAACTAGAGTGCCCTCAGCTAGGAACAATTAAAGGCAGCTCATCTGGAAATGTTCCAGCAGCTTTATCAGGGGTCCAGAAAATGGACACAAGGGAGGGGGAGAAATTAGTCAGGGAATTAACTCTTTGTAGGAACTGCCTTTAACTCCTCTTTGCTTCTGGCTATGATAGAAGTGTTGTCATCTGCATTCTTGACAAATATGTTTACTGCATTTTCATGCAGAGTAGTTAAAAAAATCTAAAGTCTTGATATTGGTCACTATATGTGTGTGCACATTCTGTGCATCCATTGTTTCAGTCAAAAGTGCTGCAGAACAACCCTACAAATTTTGGTGAATACCTTCTGAATTTAATTTACTACAGTTTAAGCTTGTGAGAAAAAAGTGGAAGGTAGATACCCTTATATTGATGAAGCCATTTTGTCCCAAAGCATGAAGTTCTTATCAGTGATTACCAATCTGAGTTGAGGAATTTGTAATCTGGGATATTTCTAACAAAGACAAAGCAGCTCTTTTTTAGTAGACCCAAAGCAGGCAAAATAGCTACTAGGCAGACTGCCAGGGGTAATCAAAAGTTCTTAGGTCCTTGAAACATTAGTCAATGGACTCTTAAGATGCTACTTGTTTTCTGCAATTTCTTTTATTCTCCAGTTATAAGAATAACAAAGCCTCATAATTTCCTATTTGAAGATGTCCGGTCTGCTGCATGAAATGTGGGATGATCTGACAACAGCTTGGCAAGGCTGCTGTGTCTTGCATTTGCTGGATACCTTTCTACAAACCAGCAGGCAGGATTTGCCCTGTTTGTTAACTGTGTGATGTTCCACAGTTCTGCTGCATGCACATGTTTGAAAGCACACAGTTCAGAATGCAATGTAACTATATCTTGGATCTGCATGACAGAGAGACATCATTTAACTAACTCCTTATTGACACCTTTGCTGTTCTGCATCTGGAAGTATAACTGATCTGGATTAGCTGCAGGAGGGGAAACTATTTTGATGTGGGTTTTGGTATGTAAAGTCCAGAGGTAGAGAAGTCCTACCCAGCGAGATGACTGAAGTCAGTGTTTTCTCTGAGCCTCTGTCTTTCACACAGAGCTGGCAATCTCAGTTTGCTTTAAGACTTCCTTTGGACATGACTGTATCTAGTTGACTAGTGTTCAGCAGAAACATTGCTTGTAGGCAGCTAAAAGTAAGTGAAATAAAGTCAAGCCTTTTGGCTCACACTTACTTATATAAGCATGTACACAAACATATACATAGGCATGTCTATTATTTGGGATGCACTGAGGTATCTGAGACACTACAAGGGTCACTGATAAAAAGCAGTATCTCTAGCAGGTATATACCCTTCTGGCTCAGCAGCTGATGACTGGAGTCCCTGAGGGCATCTCACTTCAGAACAGAGAGTGATGTTTAGGCAGAGGAATCAATCCTTAAATGAGTTGCCTACATAGGTGTTTGGTGTACTTGGAATTTTATCAGAAGCAGTGGAGTTATGAAGGGTATTTAAAATGAGGGAGTAAAGGAGGCAGAAACTAAAAGCTTTATTTAGTCCATTTTGTTTAGTCTGTTATATTCAGCATATTGTCACATTTCTCAGCACAGTCACAGCAGAAATGTTTTTATGTTCAATTCTTGCATCCCAGATTCCTGCTGGGAAGTACTGAAGTAGCAGCAGCCAGCACTGTGGAACATCAGCAGCACAGACATCTGAAAATTAATTCTGAAGAGTAACACACATACTTTCAGTATACTGGGACTTCATTTTAAACATTTTGTTAATTAAGAAATGTTAAAACATTTTTTAAAGGGAAAACATAATTTTAAAAAGTCCAATCAACTTTTCCTTTTAAAGCTGCTTAGGGTATTAATCATATAAAGATATTTTTTACTTAGTTGCCCATTTAGCCTTGAAAAATTCATGAAGCAGTTTGTTATTTTTTTAGTGTTTTATGAAGCCAGACGAGATTTTAGTGTACTTATTAGCCACCTAGTAGATGATCATTTAATCTAATAGCCATTCATTAACTAACTGTTGCACATGTTTGCCTTTCTTGATAACCACCACTGCTATGAAGTTTTTAAAATTTTTGAACTAATTTGCTATGAGAGCCATCTAAGTAATTTTTTATAATTTATTTTCATATGTACAGTAACATTTACAAAGTCTCAGTTTGCTTGACTGAAGAGAAAAAAATCTTCTGGACCTGTGTTACTAGTATTACATGGAGAGTTAAGCGCTGTAGGATATATTAATAGCAGAACAAAACAGCATCTTTCCTGCAACAGCTTTGATCCCTATTCTCATATTTCAGGTGGGCTGCAAAGCCATTTTGGTGTTTTTTCAGTATGGTGTTATGGCAAACTTTTACTGGCTCTTAGTTGAAGGAATTTACCTCCACATCCTCCTTGTGCTAATATTCTCCCCCAACAGACACTTCACAATCTACCTGCTGATTGGATGGGGTAAGAACTTTAAACATCTTTCAGTAATGTTTTGGGGTTTTTTTCTGTATGAATGTATTAGTCAGGTTCAATATTTCATGCCAAGGTAGTCCTGGTGCTTCTGTCAGAGAGCTCCTCAGACTCACTAGTGCTTCAGCTCAGCTCCAGCACAGGTTACAGCTGCTGTGGCAGGGGCAAGAGCAGGCACAACACTGCTGAACCATAACTGCAGGCTTACTCCTTGGCATGATCCCTACCTGTGCCAGTCTGCCCAATGCCCATGGCTTGTTCAGAAGATAGGATGGTGCCACCATAAAACTAACGATTCAGGCTGTCCTCATTTAAGAGGAAAAAGAAATTTTAGCTGCACAGCCTCAAGCTGTGCTATAGAGTTTGCATTTTAGGAAAGTCCAAGAATACTGTCCACCTGCTTTTAAGGACACGTATTCCTTTCATTTGCAGGAAGTGCAATTATATTTATATGGAGCATTTTAAAATTTCCAGTAATATGTGGTCATAAAACATTTAGGTATTGCTGGGAGAAAGGAAAAAAACAGAGTGTGGGAATAGTTCCCACTATCAAGAGTAAAACAAATTATTTACTCTTTGGTTTTATATTGTACTCCTTGGAAGCACATTGGGAATATATAACTTGTATCTGTCTCCCTGAAGGTCACTCTGACAACTTGCAAGAAATCTAAGAAAAGCATGTTCTTTGTGTATTAGTCATTATGACTGCATTTTAAAAGAAATAAACCCACTTCCCTGCAGTCTTTGTCATACACTGCATAAATCACAGCTCATTGGATGGGCCTCTCTATCCTATCAATAACTGTTGATTCTATGCTGCATATTGGGGGAATAATTTGTTATTTGCGGGGTGAATTTATTTATTTCCTTGTTTCTTGTGGACTTATATTTTTGTGATCACCCTCTAAACCCCTTTGGGATTTTTCAGGAATTCCTACCATATTCATTATTACATGGACAGTGACACGGATCATTTTAGAGGACACTGGGTAAGTGTGTGGGGTAGAAAAAGCTTAAAGCCTCCAACTGTACCAGTACAATCCTTGACTTGAGATCTTCATATGAAGGTAGCTTGCTGTTCTGAAGGGGACGAGCACAGCATTGAAATTTCAGATATTGCAAAATAGGGAGAGCTTTTTAGGAGCTCTTCAGCATGCTGTTCATACTTGCTGTTTATTTGAAAAGCTGTAAGGGCAGGAGAGGGCAGAGATAGGTTATGAATAATGTTAACCCTTGGGACCCACACTGAGACTCTCTGCCCTGGAAGTCAAAATAATACTTAAAATAGCAGTGTGGGTCCTTGGGTTCAGTACTGTGATACACTGCAGTATGATGATGGGCATTCTGATTTGCTAACCAGAAACTCAAAAGATTGAAATCTAGATAATTGAGTTTATCTAAATTACACTCCCAAGTGGAGCAATGTGATGGAAACAGACATAAGATGCACATAGTCAGGTAAAACTATCACTAATCAGAGCTAGGTCTGGCTCTTGGTGTGGGAAGGGGAACTGAGGTAAGAATTTTGTGTGAAGATCAGACTTGCTGCTCCTGCTGGCCCCAAGGAATGGGAGAGCTTTCCTAGCTAGTGAGAAGACCACTTTTCACACCCTTTTTTTTTTTCTGCCTGATGAATATTTTTCAATTGATTCTGTAAATGAACGGAAAAATCATGTCAAAAAGCAGAAAAAGATTGAATGCCAAATTCTAGACTAGAAAAGCATTATTTTAGTGTGACTTGACTTGTAAGAAGTAGTTCTCCAGACAGGTCTTTCTTGCTGGATGATATTAATGTCAACATCATTTTCCCTCTTATATTTTTTTTCATAGTTGCTGGGATACAAATGAGCATGGTGGTCCCTGGTGGGTTATAAGAATACCAATTTTAATTTCTATTCTAGTAAGTAAACTTTGAAGCATGAATTATAGATCAGTACAGCATTGTACAGTGCATGTAGCCATTATTCTTTACTGATAGTTGCAGATAGACAACAATTCTGTTTTAATAAAAAAATAATTATGCTGTAGGAGAGATGTTAAACAGATGCCAAGCACATTAGAATATGTTGACTTCAAAATTTATCTGACTCCTATTAAATTGGCAATTGCTTTTATTTGTATGTTGTTCTTTCTTTAACATCTCTCCTATTTATGAGCCTGAGGGAAGCAAAAATCTAATTATATTTTTCAATGAATTGCAGATCCAATTTAGCGTGTAAATAGATAGCTCTGCAATTGAAAATCTGATATTACTGCAGCCATTAAAAACTGTGGTCATGTATTTCTTTCTTTAATTGATAGACTACTGAAATATATCTTGAACATCAAGTATATGCAAAAGAGTACCATTTGAGAATGTTTCATGGGGCTTTTCTTATGTGAACTCATTAGAATTACTGGAGTAGCATAATAAAATTCCCATTCACTGTGATGATTGTGTAATTAACTCTGGGCATAATATACTATGGCTATTCGTCCATTTCTGAAAACAGTAACAGTGCAAATTCATCCATTTCAGGTAACTTGGTTTATTTTTAACACTTTAGTTAGAAAAATTAGGACATTATTTCCTGTCATCTTCATCAGTGTCAATCACACAGCTTTTAAAGACAAAGCAGAGCTGGCATATTTGTGAAATGGCATATGGTCACAGAAAAGATATTTTATGATATGAATCATGTGCAAGTTCTTTGGATAGGTGTGGTGAAAGTTTCATAATGTTTTGAGAACTGGGATTCTCAAAGGCTTTTTCCAGACAGGCTGGAACTGGTGGCCATGCAGAGGTGCACTGGGTGTAACAAACCTAGTGAGCAGCAGACAGTGGGTTTGAGAGTGTAGAGCTCAATGTGCCCTGGCAGGAGGTAGACAACACCCACTGCTGCTGAGCTGATTTCTCTGCCTTGATAAGCATTTCTTTGTGGTGTGTATTGAGTGAGGTCAGAAATCACCAGTGGTTTTGTTTTCTCTGCAGGTGAATTTTATACTTTTCATTAGTATTATAAGAATCTTACTTCAGAAGTTAAGATCTCCAGATGTTGGAGGAAATGACCAGTCACAGTACAAGTGAGTCATATTTTTAGATGTTATACACAGAACAAAAATAGTCTCTGTGAGATTTCATCTGCTGAAAACTGCTGCCAACAATTGCTGTGACACTATAATTACATTTAATTCAGAAGTACTTTTAGATGTGGTTTGATAAAGGTCTTAGCACTATGGTGAAGCAGATATCAACAGAATTTTTTTTGTCAGACACTAAAGTCATAAAAAACGTTGAAATTTCATAAAGACCAACAATCTATTCTTGAATTTGAGTCTAATACATGAATGAATATGTCAGTAAAAAAAATATGGAG
>JAOEGS010001765.1:33718-71561 GCA_025447755.1 Corythornis vintsioides
CACACACACACACACACACACACACACACACACACACACACACACACACACACACACACACACACACACACACACTCACAGCTCCCTCTCGCTGGCAGCCTCACAGGCTGTGCTGCAGATAGGGTGAGATGTTCCCATTCTTTCAGCTGCTTTTGGAATCCCAATCTTAATTTATACCCAGTGATCACGAGTTTTGTTGTCCCACTCCCATGGCACTCAGTAGGAAGATATTTAGCTGACAACCTTCAGAGCAGTGAAATACTGAATTTATAGCAATGCTTTGAAACAGCTTAATGAGAAGAAGGAAGGTTTTCTTTAAAAGGAATAATGTTGAGTAACAACTGTTCTTGGATGCACAAGCAGTAGCAGAAGGAGAATTTTATGGTTCTATTACATATGTAAATTTTCACCCAGAAGTCAAATATTGACTGGCATTGCATAAACTGAGGCTGGAAGTTAGAAAGTTGTTATAGTCACCAGAAGAGTGAGGTTTTTGAAAAACCCTCATGGCATCCCAGGAATATTCCACCTACAGATTCCTGTTTATAAGTCGTAGAGGAAATAATATGGTATGAGTCTAAAACAGCAGGGGATTAGACCTTGTGACCCATGTATTCACACTTCCTACACTCACATATGACTATGGGATCTTAATTGAATTAATATATCCAAAATTTTGGTAAGAAATAGGAAAAGCTAGAAAAAAGCTATAAACTTTTCCAAATCGGAGCATTTAAACAAGTAAAAGAATCACAGAAATCATTAGGGTTTGATCCTTTGTCAATTGCTATCATAAAACTCTCTATTAATGCTATTTCAGTTGTTTGTTTCAGCTGCAGCTTCAGTCTGACATGGCTCCTTTGTTCCTGGATGAACAGAAACTGCTGTTGACGTAGATACTTTGGAAGAAAATGTGAATGCTATAAAGAGGTTTTCAGTCTAAGTTCATCTTCTCCCTCTTTTGTGCTCTGCATTCATCCATAGCCTAGAAAAGTTCTTCCAATTACCTATTCATATACTGATCCATGAATAGTACAAACTGTACTTCTATATATGTTCTCCAAATGTCTGGGCTGAATAGTTTATTTCCTCTGAGTTGTAATTATTCATCTCAGCATTTGGCAATGTTTTTGAGTGGTTTTAACTTTCCTCGTGCAATATATCATCAGGTTTAAAAACCAGCGGATTTCTTTGGACAATCTGGATACTGAAGTATTTGGTTGGCTCATAGAGTGGAAAGTGGCTTCTGACCTTCACAAGTAACTTGCAGTCAATTTCTTTAGTGCATGTAACAAATTCAGATTAACTCAGAACGATAAATTAAAAACATACAGAAAAGAAATGTGAAGTTGGGGAATAAAATGGGGCCAAAAGTAGAATCTTACTTTCAGGAAATAAAATTATGCTCAAGGAAGACCAAAGGGAAATTTGGTTTGGGGGACACTTACACTATGAGGTGGGTAGAAAAAGGGTTGTGATAAGAAGTCAGGAGCTTTGCTGAAGATCCCATGTGAGTCAGGAACTAACAGGGGACCATTTTTGTTGAGGAACTGTGAATGGTTTTACAAGAAACTTTCCATTGAATATGTGGGAAGCTAAACTAGAAGTTAAATTTTCAGAGATGTGCACGGCATATAAAATTAAGTTACACAGGGTGAAAAGTTGAGGTATTCAGATACAACCCACCTCTCAACTGATGGTCCATATTTTCTCTCCTCCTAAATGCAAATGTTACATGAAGAGCATTTTTTGCCATTTTTGACAAAATGAAAAGTTTCTGCATAAAGAATAGAGCTGGGGTTGTTCAGACTGGAGAAGAGAGGGCTCTGGGAAGGCCATCTTGCAGCCTTTTACTACCTAAAAGGCACTTAGAAGTAAGACAGGGACAGATTTTTTAGGAGGGCGTGTTGTGACAGGACAAGGGCTGATGGTTTCAAACCCAAAGAAGGTAGATCCAGGCTAGGTGTAAGGAAGAAAGGTTTTTTATAATGAGGACAGTGAGACCCTGGCCCAGGTTGCCCAGAGAGGTGGTAGATGTCTCATCTCTGGAACCATTCAAATAGACATTTGAAGGTCATTTCTAACCCAAACTATTTTATGATACTATGATTCTGACATTGATCTGCCAAGACAGAAAAGACAGAAGCCTTTCATACCATCAGATTAAGAAAACATTTTTACACCAAATAACAAATAAGGTAATACATTTGGGATGCATTTAATATAAACCATGATTCTTGGTCTCATCACCAAACTTAAACACTGTGGTATTAACTATGTCAGCTGAAGGATTGTGTTTGCTGTGATTCCCAAAGCCAAACTTGGTAATGGAAAAATACCATTCTCTAAGCTTTCATAAGGCTTGAAGTGTTTCCACTGTATTGGGGATTTTTTTCTGGACACAGCATGGCTTAATTCTTCCATTCTCCCAAACCAAAGCACAATTATTTTGGGTTTCACGCTTTCACTAGTGGATTTGGGGTTATTGGTAGATGAAAAACTGAGTATGAGCTGGCAAAGTGTTCTTGCAGCCCAGAAAGCAAATCATATCCTGGGCTGCATCAAGAGAAGTGTGGCCAGCAGGTTGAGGAAGGTGATTCTCCTCCTCTATTCCACTCTGCTGAGACCCCATCTAGACTGTTGTGTCAAGCTTTGAGACCCTCAGCATGAGACACAGACCTGTTGGACCAGAGGCTGCTTAAAGCAGAAAGACTTGTCACACTGCACCCATGTGTGGGGGTAAAATGTGATCCTACCTGTGGCCTTTCAGGGGAGCCCTAAGCTGAGTTTTCTTAGAGCTGGAGCAATTGGTCAAGTATGAATGTAGAGATATTTTAGTAGCTTGAAGAGAAAGGACAGGAGAATGAAAGATGAAGAGAAAATCAAAGAAGATTGATTACAGCAAGTGAAGGATAAGATTATGCCAATATTTCATGTTTGAAATCTGCAGTGCATAAATAATTTAGATTACTACCAAGACAGATAATAAGTTCCAGGTGTAGATACCCTGTAATGCACACTGAGAAAATGTAATTTGTATTCGTTTTAGCAGCTCTGTACTGCCTCAAGTGTGCCAGTGCTTGAAAAATCTCAACTAATAAATTCTCCCAGTTTATTATCTTGATAGAGCTAATCACGTTTGTCCTAGGAGGAAAACTGTAATTCATGCAGAAAGTGTGTGGAAGTCCAGGATATAGTCCAGACCCTCTGAATCCCACTCCTGTTATTTAGCTATGAATTCAGCTTTCCTTAGACCTGACTGGTTTTGACTCACATCTTCTACTCTGAAATAGCCTCCTCCTCCACCAAAGTTTAATTCAAGAGGGATCAAGGGTATGATTTTGGGGTGGATTTAAGAAATTTTGGTGAAAATATGCACTGATACAAGCCTCAAATTTACCAGCAGACAGGCTGGCTTGTCACCATAAGGAAGACAGAACAGACATTTCAAAAAGGGACATTCTTGAAAGTTTTAAATGGATGTGTTGCAGGGTTGCATGTGAAGTGTATTAAAATGAAGCATGTTGTCACTAATGCCATTAGCATCCTTTTTTTGGATGACAGTCATTTGTCTGCCAATTTTCTCCTTTTCAAGCAGTATGTGCAAGTTTACTAAATCTCTGTATACTGCCCTGGGCTATTCCTATGAAATCATTCTGGGGGAGATAGATGGTCTATGTAATGTGATTTTCTTGAGAGCTGACAATTCTACTCTTCATTCCCTCCTTACCTGCTATCAGAGTATCAACATGATGGAATCTCTCAAATCCTGTGACATTCAGAGCTTTGGAAAAAGACCATAACACTGCAAAGCATCCTGCAGTCCAGACTGCAGCCACCCTAGAACACCCTCTATATTAGGTTTCTTTAACTTCTATCTTATTTGCAAATGGAAATAGATCTAGGTAATTTTCCACTAAAGCTTGATTTTATGTGTAAAAGCCACACAAATGTTTTGTGGTTTATGCTACACTTCTTAAAATTTAAAGGCCTAGGCAGATGCATCCCAATTCCTGTCTGACTTGTAGTCCAGTCTTTCTATTTTAACACCTGTTTAAGTTAAAATTAATTTTTCCTGAGCACAGCTCTATAAAGCATCCCACATGGAAATCCATATTTTCTCAAATAACTTATTTCTCCAGGAAATACTTTTCCAAGCACCTTCTGCAAGTTTTTTCTGAGTAGGAATGGCCGTTCATTGTCAGTGATGTGACTAACAGACCAGTCTTTCATCCTCTCATTCATTCTCATAGAAAAATAGAAATCCTCCAGTCCTTCTGTCAGAGAGAAGCTGTTATCACTGCAGATGATGGCAGCTTTAGCTTTGTTCAGCCTTGGATCTTCCAAGGATGGCACTGTTGTTCATACCCAGGGTTTATAACAGCAGCTCTTTGCTCTTTGCTTCCATCTCTCAGATTTAATCCCCTTTCTAACATGTTGATCCCCAAGACCAAATAACAGCATTTCCTTTACACAGCAGGTACCTCTATAAGGATGATTTTTCCTGACTGTGTGTCAACAGCAGGTTTCATTAGTAAATTCCTACAGTTTTGGACCAAGACCTTATTAATTTATTTCATAATTACAGTTAAATAAGATTAGTCTCAAGACTGACTTCTGAAGAATTCTTCCAATATCTCCTTCCACCCTAAACAGGATTTCCTGCCATTTCAGCTTTTTTGTACACTACTTATAGTAATCCTGATCTTCTCTGCCAACTCACATTTTAGACAGTCACACACCAAATGTTTTGCACTACTTCAAGTACATATAGCACTCTTTTTGCCTAAGAGATAAGCTATACCAAACAAGGGTATTGTTTTTTTCCAGCAAAGTTAACTGTGGCAAATTCATATTTCATTTCATTTTCTATGTGTTCAATTTCTGAAGTTACTTTTTCCTTATTAAAAAAAAAAAAAAAAAAAAGAAGAAATAAAAAGAAGTGTTTTAGTGCTTTGCATCCCATTCAAGTCACACTACTGGATTTAATGCAGTTATTCAAATCTGTTTCTCACAAACATGTATGGCTGGTACTGTTTAAGGAGTAGAAATGCTCTTGAGGGTTTTTTCTGGCCATTTTTTAAGTCTCTAACTCCAAATGAAGGCAGAGTTGGTTTACCCATCCCCGTGCAGAGGTGGCAATGAGAGTATTTTGCTGGAATGCTGGAAGTGATCCAATCCTTCTGATCTTGTGAGCTGCACACCAGATATTTCATGTGATCAAGAGCCATGAGTGACATTCCACATATGCTACAAAACTAAAGAGGAGGGAGTCTCAAAAGTTATGTGAATGGATGAAATGATAACAGCTTCCATGGCTTTCCCTAGTTCCATCCAGTCTGAGACTTTTCAGGGCCCTATGAAAATATTATGATTAGTCCCACTGGCCATGGCTGGCTCATTTCCACACGAGGTCACTCAGTTTATCTACCAGCCCTCTTGGAAGTCCCATGGGGGTTTCCTGGCATTCAAGCATACTCAGATGATTTGCTGGCTGAGTGCAGCTTGAGAACAGTCATAACCATTTATGAAAGATTAGGTTATCATTTTAAAAGTAAATGGAAATAATATTTTAATGTCAATTTGATCTCTTTTTCTTCTTGCTTCAACTGGAAAAAATACAAAGCTCTATCTGTTTCCCAAAACAGCAAAATCAAAGGCTGGAAGTACACCTGGAAAAATGCCCCTAGAATGATTCTCCAGGAGAGAGCAGCCATGCAGGGCAGAGTGGGAGAAATTACAGGACAGGACATCATCAGCTGGTGTTTGAGCTCATCAATGTACCCTTCGTGCATCAACCAGAACCTCCTTTGCCCTTCTGGTCTCTGTGGCTTTTCTCTTCTGGTCATAGCTGACCTTCCCAGTTGTGATGGACTGGAAACACAGTGCAAAGGACTTGGCAAGCTGTCTGTGAAAGAGATGTTTTTCCAGCCTGAGGAAAGCACCAGTTCATCATTAAAGACTTGGTAAGTAATGACCTGCTCATAAAGGACAAAAATGGAAGTAGAATAGCTTGGAAACTCATGGGCATTTTGAAATAGCAGGAGCCATGTTATTTGGCATCAGAAATACATTTAAATTACTATAAATGTTGTGGATCAATGATCACTAAACTGCATACTGGAAGGAAACTAGTAATATAAAAAGCAATGACAAAAGCCAGAACTGAACATTAGTAATTTTCTTCATAAAAATGAAGTTTCCATGACTCATTCATATACTATCAATTACATGTGTTTAGAGGCAGAATTTTAAGATTAAAATAGTCAACTAAATTTAACTGTGCCATTAGCTTTATGTTCTTGCAGAAACGTTTTGCCCTGGCAATTGCAGAGAACAGCAAAGTGATTGTGAGCATAGGTTATGATAACATCCTCTCCCATAAACTGTGTTTACTGCTTATATAAGTGTGTGGATAAAGTTGAGGGTTTTTTCCATTCCTCTAATACCCCTTGCCAAGGTGACACTGTTTAATTCACATCTCCAAAGAGCTTTATTTTTACAGATGCATTTTTAGTCTTTTCATAATTATGTTATTTATGTGCAATGTGAACTGAACTTCCTAATGTCCCAGACCTTGTTGTTTAGAGGTTGCTGCAGCCAGACATATTAGGCATGGTCATTTTCACTGCCTGGTTTGTGTTCACCTGTGAGTAACATCTTGGAGAATAAGGACAGAAATGCCATGGTCTGTCAATCCAGCAAAAAGCCCAGATGATCAGTCTGTCACTGGCTGCAATTTGTGATCATTGCAGGGAGAAAAGTGGTGGGAAGAAAACTATGGATCAAATGATTCTTTCCTGCATGTGTTCTCCCAGTTTGAAGCTTATAGTAGCCTGGAAATGTCTTAACTCAAAGTTGCATCCAGCAACTGCTTACTGCTTATTATTCACTAATATCCACTCTTTACTGTTAATATTCACACTGTTAATATTCACTCTTACTGCTTAATATTCATTCTGTGATTTGGATTGAAGACAATTATATCTATTTGACTAGCATGGCATCCTCAAAGTCTGAGTGCTACAATTTCATTATGCAGTCTGAAAAAGTAATTATTTTTATTTTAACACTATAACCTAATAATTTAATTGGATGTCCCTTAAGTTTTATATTATAAGAAGTTGTGAATAATGCTTCCCTTCTTGCTCCATTTGTGAGCTGACTCTAGGGCACCTCTCTGCAGTCATCAATCTTCTAAAGCAACAAGTTCCAGGGTGTTGTCCTAGTTCCCTGGATTTTGCTGGGGTGGTTAATTATCTTCATAGCAGCCCCACAGGGTCCTGTTTTGGATTTGTGACCTAAACATTATTCATTCTAAGCACTGTTTTAACTGTTACTGAGCAGAGGTTACAGTGTCAAAGCCTTGTCTGCTTCTAACCCCATCCCACCAGTGAGTAAGCCAGGGAAGCACAGGAGGTTAGGAGGGGACACATCTAGAACAGCTGACCCCAGCTGACCAAAGGGGTACCACATACCATAGGATGTCACACCCAGCAATAAAAGTTGGAGGCAAAGGAGGAAGGGGGATGTTTGGACTGATGGTATTTGTCCTTCCAGTCCTGACACAAAACATTCTATTTCTTCTTCTGTGCTTTTGCAATAAATATTTCCTTCAAAATGCACATTTTAAGGAGACAATGGCTTATTTTTCTCTAGAGTATCCCCAGTCCATGGATAAGAATAGCACTCAGATCAGTGTTTCTCAGAGGAAGTGTGTCTTCCTTGCAGTCCCCAAAGGACCTAATTTCATACCACACTATTTCCATGGAAGTATTTTGTTCTTGGGTTCATCTCAGACATAAAAAAAAGTGCTACTATCAGTGAAAAAGGGTTGTGATTTTTTCCACACTAGATGATGTTATAATGCCTTTGCCAGTGTGATGCAAGCTCTCAAAGCAATTTCAAACTGGCAGCTTTAGTTAATCTTTTAGTCACTGGAATCTCTGAGGTATTTCCTTGGCTTCCGTGAGGTTTAGAAGTTATTTATTGAACAAATCTGAACCAATGTGTTATGGGGGTGTGAAAATGTACAAAGATGCTACCCCTTGTTACTTTTCACAGAGCCCTAACCAAGGTTCTGCTTTCCACAAAAATGGGTGGTGTGCACTTCAGATAAAAGGAACATTATAGTTTATTAAGCAAGAATAATGGTTTAGCTAATTAGTAAAATATAGCAAAGAATCAACTAAGTTAAACACGTTTGTTTGATGGCATGGTATAGTGGCAATATTTACTTACTACAAGGCAATTAATAAAAAATAAGAGAATGTAACTAAAAAAACCAAAACAGAATGATTATCTTATGAGTAAATTTGTGACTAATGAAAGCCATATGATTATAATATCTGTACTAACAAACCTATAAATGATTTTTGGCTGAGGGTATTGATCTTGTTACAGGGATTGCCAGTGGGGCAGAAGGAAGGGGATAAGGGCAGCCCTTCTGTCTGCTAATAAGGTTCAGGATAAACCTCCAAACTCATTGGAGAAACAGGTAAGATCTATCCTAGCTCCAGATCTGGTTGACAGTTTATGTCTAAGGACACAGGGAAAGGATAGGATACGAAGTGTTGAAGCTTGCATAGTGCTTAGTGTAACAAAATACCTTAAAGTAAATGACAGCAGCAGTTCATTAACACTGGCATATTAATACCAAATCAGAATATATACTTGCTTATGATAAATACAATAATTTATAGAAGATCTAAAAAGCAGATCACACAGACACAAAGTTATATATACATACACATATAGAGGTTAGCCTGTAAAATGGAATTATCCCATGGATTGAAACTTAAATTTGGAAGCCTGTGATCTCCAGGATTTTTGTAAAGAAGATCTGTAGTTCAGAATTACTCACATATCTCTTCATCAGTCTTTAGCTGATGGATGATGTCTTTCCTTCCTTCAGTGTTGGCAGGCGGATGGTGTGGCCTGTGAGGCATCCCAGCTCAGGGGGAGACTCAGGCCTGCTGGGATCTTGGATATTTCCAAAGGAATTCACTTAGGATCAGTGTTTGTGAGATGATTGACTTTGGGCAAAACTAGGCTGGCAATCTTCCACTGGAATCAACAATCTCCTGGGGTGGGGAGAGGGGTGGTGAGTGCAGACCCTACTTAGGCCCCTCTGCTTGGAATATTCAGGAGCGATGGGTAAGGTCGGGGAAGGCCCAACTGCTCTGCCTCACTGACTCATTCTCCAAGCCTTAATCAAGATAGACTGGTTTTGGCTCCAGGTGTCACACAAGGTCAAAGTGCATCGAAAACCAAAATTGCTTTTGTTTTCAGGAAGCCATACACCAGGATAAAGTGTACTGGAAAGCAGGGCCTATCAAGTTTCCCACACTGTTGCTCTCACCAGCCCTCAGCAGTAACTAAGAAAGAGCAGCAGGACCTAACGATGGGCAGCAGGGCCTAATGATGGGCAGCAGGGCCTAACATGAGCAGCAGTGCCTAACAAAGAGCAGCAGGACCTAACAAAGAACAGCAGTGCCTAAAAAAGGGCAGCAGTGCATAAAAAAGGGTGGCAGGGCCTAACAAAGAGCAGTGCCTAACAAAGGGCAGCAGTGCTGGTTGTACTGCAGCCTGGGAGCCTCTTGTAGTGCAGCCTGGGACTGAAACTGTGCAGAGCCACCCAGGGTAGGGGAGGCTGTACCACCATGTGATGTCTTAATGTGGTTATTGAATTCTTCTGGTGGTCTTTGTCTTTTTCATGTCTAGTTTTTAAATAACATTTTTTAAATCTTGAAAAATATCACCAAAACCCACTGTTTTACCCTTTCTGCCCCTGCAGGCCGGGTCTCCAGAACTCTGCAGTCTCGCAGCACCCTGGTTCTGGAGGCCACAGGGGCCCCATGACAGGCAGGGCCCATTACACCCCCAGGCAGGAAAGCAGGGGGACAGAAGGGGCAGCCCTTCCCTGGGCACATCCCAGGAGGACTGGGACAGTCAGAAGCCTCTCCCTACAGCCCAGGGACAGGGACACCCACAGCCCCAGGAAGCAGCAGCAGCAGCAAAACCCCTGACATGGGGTGGCTCTCAGAGCCATGACAGCCTGTTTTTTTCTGGATTTAGTAAGGAATTTTCTTGAACAATGTCAGATAATAAATTTCCCTCTTAATATAAATTATTTGTAGTGTTCTTCATTAAGAACCACTCACAGTGTTCAAGGCCATTCCCAGTTGCCCATTAATCATGTATTATGCACATAGCAGGAGTGCCCATGACTGGGTTCACTTGATGAAGGTTTCTATCAAAACGCAACACATCTGTGAATATATTCCAGCAGACATTTATCTATGGATATTAGCATGTGGTTACTCCAAAATAAATCTAGGAAATACCTCATCTGCTGAGTACTTCAGTGAACTAAGTTAAGGCATAAATTGTCAAAGTAAATAAATGTATTCAGATAAATCCAAATCTGACTGCTCTGACAGTTTTTTAACAAAGCTTCTATTTGTGCAGTGTCTTATGGTCTGCAGTTGTATTAGTTTTCTGCCATCTGTAGAGTAGGTAATTAAATTACTTCATAAAGAGTCTCAAAATTTTCTCAATGAGTTTAAAACAAAGCTTGGTTTTATGATAATTCCATATTTCAGCATTAATAAGATTACTTTGTGATTGAACATCAAGGGAAGAAAAAAAGTAATTCATATTTTGAAATTACCTCTGTGGCTGCCTGAAGTAAACAAGCAGAATACATGCATTGCTAAGCTCCCATTCAGTAGCTCATATGTAAACTGAAGCATCCCAGCAATAAAAGTCCCAGTGAAACACAAGTTTGTTAGGGGTATGAGGGATAACTGATGATGGACTATGCAACGCCAGCTGAGCTGCTGCCAGGTTGCTACAAAGCTATTTAAGTTCATTTAATGGCACAATAGCCCCAGCTCAGTGTACTCAGTGAATTAGTATTGAATTAGTTCAAGTTACAAGGAAGTGCCTCAGAATCCAAGCAGCATAAGATAATGACCATTATGTGATGACAGGATAATCTCATTTTTTTTTCATAGACCTTGACTAAGCAAATTGCTGCTTCCCTGGCAAAACATTTATATTCAATTAAGAATCCCATACACATGAAGCATGTGCCTGAGATACAGTATGACCAGTCATCACCTGCTTTTCAAGAGATTTAAATAGACTTTGGATCAAGTCCCAGACTGCAGTGGTCTAGCTCCTTAGAACACTCTCTTAACTGACAAGAACCTGAAAATGTAATGACATTTTATTTTATAAGGGCCATATAAAAGAGTAAAGACATGCCCATGCAGCACTCCATATGGTTAAATATTAGTGTGCTGCTTCCTGGCCCTTCTTTTTTTTAACTTCAAAATAAAAAGCCATTGAGGTGATGGAGTGGGTCCAGAGAAGTGAAATGAGCTTGTGAGGACTCTGGATGTCTTATGAAAAGAGATATGTTTTATGAAAGAGATATTTCCTCTATTATCCTTAATATGATATGTGGTGGTAACACAATACAGAGTGTATGTGTGAAACAAAGCAAGTAATTTCACACACAGCAGTCCTTTAAATTTCCATTTATTTACTTCCTTTCCTAGAAACCTTTGACTTTGGATTCTCCAAAGCATGGTAAGACCTCAGGGATACCTGTTCACATACTGATCTAGTGCATGCTTAAGAGACTAGTGTAAATTCTAGTAGCCTGGGACCTTGGCAGTATTATTCCATCTGAAAAGATAGTGTTGGTAAGTTTACAATGGAACAGATATGTCTTAGTTGTAATATTCTCTGGGAAAGCAATTCAAAGAGCTAATTCCTGGAAGAAGAGCATGAAGTCACAAGCGATAAATCCAGTTAATGTTTATAAAATATGTAGTTTTGAAACTACTGAATAAAATATGCTCACAGCAATCAGACAGAAAGAAGACCTTTTGTTCTTGGACTTAAAGTTTGTTTGCCAGTCCAAATGATATGTGGGTTGAGAGACACTCCCACTGTACCAAGGGCAGGAAGCAAACATCATCAGTGTAGGAGTGGGCTGTCTGGCGTCATGTTGAGGGTATAGATCAAGAAGAAGATGAAAGAATGAATAATTGTGTGTTTTGGGTTTTTTTCTGAGGCCCATAGCACTTCTCACTGGTCCTGAGTAGCTCATTTTACACCAAGTCCTTTCTGAAGATGCAGATATTCCTAAAGGTTTTCCATTAATGAAAGTTCAGAGCAAAATTTTACCCATTGTGTCCAAATAGTCCTATGCTGGATTTAGAGACCAAAACACTGTGGCAGTAACTGTAAGATACTCATCATGGGAATCCTTTTCATTGCAGTCTCTCATAGGGATCTTCTTTCTGAAGATCTTTTATCTGTTGCTGGCTCTGTGGCTGTCCAGGCAGCAGTCAGCTTTGGTATAAGACCAAATCTTGTCACCTCTATTCCCCAGTACACCCGAGAGGCAACTCATATGCTCTACCTAAATCAGAACACCCTACCCTTAGCAAAGATGTTGTAGCACATTCTCTATAATGATGGAATAAAGTCTGTAATCCATCAAGACCATACAGATATCTGTGCACTGAAGTAAAGTATCAATATCCCAAAAATAATTTCCATAAACAGCTATAGAAATAGCATCCTTTAGGGTCCTGATGCAGAATGCTGTTCTAGTTTTATTTTTATATATGTATATATTAATGTATATTTAGAATATACCCACAAACACTCCCTTTAAATACAGAAAAACACCACCTGCATGCAACAGATGTTCTCTAGATTCCTTTTTGTTTAGTAAAATATCTATTTTAATCAATAATAAAGTCTCCTGAGTCATAATTTCTTCAAGATAAAAAAACAGGTTGCAGCATAAGCTCCATTAATTTAAATAATAATAAAATAATGCAGCATCTTTAATAACAGAAAAATAATTGAGCCTACTAATCTGTTGGAATCAAATGAAGAGCCTTGTAGGAGACTTTATCTTGGAAATAATTTATACATGGAAAACAGATAGAGTAAGTGAAGAAAACGAAAGAAACTCAGTACACAGCTCACAAGTCAAGAATGTTTTCTGCAGTAATCAGTGATAAATGTTTCTTCAGAGATATCTATCTCTGCAGGAGGGAAAACCATCTAATGAAATATATGCTGCTGTATAGAAAATTAATGAGTAAGTGAATTCACTGAGAATCTGCCATATATAAAAATGAATCCTCACACAGACACATCAGCATTATGACATCAGCATTAGCATAAATATGCAAGAAAGAGAATTTGTTTGTGATATCCACACTGAACTTTTTTTTTTAAAAAAAAAAAATGATATCCGGGAAAGATGATTAGGAAATTTGTTCTGCCTTGTTATTTTTAATCTTAAATTGTCCTTCTTATTTTGACTGGTTTCTTAAATAGATCATTGAATCATGGAACCCTGCCCCTTCTGTGAGAAAACTCAAGAAATCAGTTGATTTGCAATCTCTGTCCTCAAGGATCAGCTGATGCTAAACCATGACTTCTACATTGCTGTGGCGTGGACTGAAGGACCCCTCCTGGTAGACCTTGCTAAATAATTTCTGAAGTATATTACCTCATTTGTGCTAAAAATCTTCCATTAGCAGCAATTCACAGAGTCACTGGGCAGCATGCCTAGCAGTCTGTTTCTTTTAATTCTGAAGTGTTTGGTATCTTCAATATCTTCAGTATCTTTCAGGCAATAAGTCCCCTGATAAACTTTTTTTCTGCTATAGTGGAGATAGAAGTTTACATCCAGAAATGACTGCAATTAATTAATTAGATTACACTTACGGAGCCCAATGTACAGTTCATTTATACTTTGTTCTGAATTTTTATAGAAATACTGTGTGTCAACTGCAATAGCAGAGATGAAAACTCTTTCTTAAAAATCATGCCATGGTGAAATCCCATAATATTTTCCAGGACATCATAGTTCAGCTTGCTTTTTAAAATCTCAATAGCAGAGGGAAAAAGGGAAGAAATTATACCATCTTAAATATCTTACAGCTTAATTATAGTCACTGACATTTACATGGCAATACTTTTCATGTATTTCTGTTGAGAAAATCACTTAAATCATCATTATTGCCATTTGAAGAGAAAGCATTTAAAATGTCATTGCACCACTTACCCCATAAATAATGCACTCAAAATCAGAGTACAACTTTATGAGGGCCAAGCAGTATTTTGAGTTAGTATGCTTTTCTGACAATGAAGTTTAAAAGGACAGACCTGTTCCAGTCAGAGATATCCTCATGTTTTCTAGGAAATGTTCTTTGTCACTGCCAGAGCTTGGCTATTCTCTCATTTAAACTAAACTAGTCAGTGCCTTCTTAATGACTGCTCTCTATTTGTTATACTTTACAGCTTGCTCTGGGATGTAACAAACATATCATATATCTCCTAGAGCACTTGAAGAAATACTACACTTGCTGTGCAGCTTTCCAGAGTGCACAGCTCTGGAGCCACAAGATGAGGACACATTTTGTCTTTGTTGATTTTTTCACCTGGTTTTGAGGATTTCCCTTCAGTTAGAGCTCAGCTAGTCAGTGCCACCAACACACCCACTGGCTTCTCCTCTGCACCAAAGATGCTCCATGCATTTGCTGTTTCATGTCCTGTAGAGATTATAAACACTGATTATCAAGTCAACAGATTATGCTGTGAAAAACTGCTGCCTTGGGTGGCATTTACTATCATTTCAAGTAATGTTAAGTACTAATTTCTTCACTGTGCACATCTCTCCTTTTCTGTCATGCACTAATTTAAAGAGGTGATACAAGAAATAATACTCATTTTGGGGATGACAGCTTCCAACACTTTTCATAGCTAGTGGCAAACCTTCCATTTCCTTTGTTATCCAGACACTGTGGCCAAGGACTGAGTGTTCACACTCACAGTGCAGGCCTGCAGGAAGGGAAGATGCATAATTTACACTGCAAGCCAGCAGTGTCTCACACACTGCAAAACAAGCACTTCCTATTTCATAGCTTGGGCCAATTCCACAGCTGGAGGGGGCTTCTGTCCTATTGCGCATCAGCCTTCTTTGAGTATTTCAAAGTCTTAATTCTACAGCAGAATTTATAGATTTATGTTTTGGATTATACACTATGTGTGCAAGACTTAGACACACACCAACTAAAGATGGGCTGGTCTTACAGATGCACAATGTGGTAATTAAATGGCAGGCTTTTCCCAGTCCTCCTTTCCATAGTTTATTTGAATTTACAAGAGGGAATCTCAGAAGAGAATCCAGCCCACTCAGCACTTAACAAGGCCCATAAATCACAATAAATCTTCTCAAGATTTCTAGCTTTCACTCCTTAACAATGTCTGGACAGATCCTCAGACCAAGAAATCAGCCCACTACATTTTTAAGCAACACAAAGACATGAAAATATTGTCTCTGTTCCCATAACATTTACTCTAAGCTAATTAATTAGTGCTGGTGAAAAGGTCAAGAAGGGCAGGCTGCATTACCAAAGCTGAAGGGGCTGACTAATCCCTTGGCTTCCCAGCTACCAACTGGGATGGCTATGGACACATCATAGAGTAGAAAACTATCCCTTGAGTAGCACCTTCTCTCTAAACTGTGCCAGCTTATCTCAGAAAGTTCAAGTTGAAATCTTACCACCACTGAACTCGATAGGAATTCTTCCACTAGCTTTAATAGGATGAAGGTTTTCCTCTCCCAGCTGAGTTGGATACCTTCCAGAATGGAGGATGTTTAGCTGTAAACTGGATGCCCGAACTTCATCGCTTTCCGCTGTGGGAACAAAACTTTGCTTTAAACTCAATGAACAGTCTGAATCTCTGGAGTTTGTAATAGCTCATTGGAGCAGACATGACAGCTGTGAAGTACTTGCAGTGCTTGAGATAGGGAATACCAGGTCTGTATGCTGTACCAGCAGGGTCTCAATTTGAAGGTAGCCAAGCTGCCAACTTTTGTAGACAGTTGCTGCATTTGGAATAACTTCAGAAAGAGGGAGCTGAAAATCCCTGGAGATCATCCTTAGCTCCCTTACTGGCCCCTAACACAATCAATAAAATGATGCAGCAGGTCCATGCAGGTTAATATACTACCTGTATCTCTCCACTGTGGGATCATCTATACCAAATGACCCAGGCTGGGTCTCATCTACACCTATATACAGCAAAGTGCATTTGCTAAAATAGTACCATGATCTAACACACCCACCCTCCACCAGAACAGATCTGTTACATACATGAACCAGTGATTCATGCATGAGGCAAAGGTAGTGTCCTTCATCAGATCTACATTTTTATAATATTTTAATAATTTTTTTTATTAATCCTCAATGCAAAACATGCCACCTGACACTGTCTGCCACTGGCCTTTACTTCTTTACTGGGCTGTCTTTACAGGATTTCACCCAGCATTTTTTCTTCTCTTATTCCAGATGTCCCAGAACTTGTAAATAAGTGTGATTCCCAAAACATGCAGCTTAATCAAACTGCTTTTGCAACAGGAGGAATGCAATAGCATTCACCTTACTGACTTTCTCACTTTCTTAAACCTTCCTAAGGATCAAAGAAGACATGTATTCCCTTCAGTTCCATTCTCACAGCCAGCAGCTTCTGTCAGATCTGGTAAGTATTTACAAGCTTTCCTTCTACAGTCCTCTCCAGCATGGCATAAAAATGAATATTTTAAAATATTATTCCTTGCTCTAAGACTCCCCAAGGTGCTGTGAGGTGCTCAGAAGGCACACTAACGTTGTGTTTTGCTTTGAACATTCTCAGGAATATTTTACTGACTCATTTTCACATTTAAGCTTTCTATGGTCTATACCTCTCCAAACTGTAATCCCTTGCACACTGAGCTCTTGACTTCTGTCTAAACTGGTATGTCTTCATTCAGTGGTGTAAACCTTAATCACTCACACTTACCTTTTCCATTACTTACCATTGTGTATGAAGATGTTCGTAGTCATTGCATTGTTCTCATGAACAGCTCTCCTTACAATCTATTTCCACTATGTTCACTACTGAAAAGGTAACGAGCTATATAGATGGAGTCACCATTTGTTATTTACAATTTGCTGTTCTACTAATTCAAGGTACAGACATTGTTTATGAGGCATGAGATGCTATTTATATAAAAAAAACCCCGTCTTCAAAGGACAGTTTGGCAAAGTAGTGCCTTGATGATGGAAATCACTAAAAAGAAATATATAAAATCAAGCAAAGTAAGTTAAGAGAAAACTGTAATCAGCAGTTTGATGGAAAAAAAAGAACCATCCAGGGATCAAATAGATATGCCAAGGGAGGAGGAACAGAAACTGAGCCACATTAATTGGAAAATACTGCTGTTGATGCTGGTTAGCAACAACGGATGTAAGAAACCTTGATAAAGGTATTTTGCAAATAGCCAGACACAACACTGTGGAAAGGATTTTTCATTTTAATCTTTCATTTTTCATTTAAAAGTGGTTAGAGAACTTTTAAATAACAAAAGGAAAAAAAAAGTCCTAAAGACTTATCTCACAGAACACATATGAGGTCACCTGGTTCTTAATCAAAAACTGAGAAGCCCAGAAAAGAAGCAAACCCACATAACAAAATCAAAGCAAGCCTTCCCACCCCTTTGCTGCAACAAGAAAAAATAACTGAATCACAAAAAGGAAAAGTTATTGAATTTGGACACCCCACTGTTTCGTATTTCTCTGCTTGACTTTATTGCATTTTCCTCTGGGATGTCCTGTGATCATTAGAAACTGAGCTACTGCTTGATGCTGCTCCATCTCCACAGAGCTGCTGAGCCAGCACTTGCTTTTTGCTTACCCTGACTGCAAAGTGAAATGAGTAGCTTAAACCACCTGACTTGTCTCAGCGCCTTTGGGACAGTCAAAAAGTCAGTAAACAGCTACAGAAGCTGAAATTTGCTTTTTGAAATTTGCAGCTGGGGGTGGAATGTGAGTAGTTCCTCTGATGAAAGGACTCCATATGCTCAGCATTCATGACTTCTCATCCTTGACTGAAAAGAGGTATATACTTGGGCTATTATTATATGTGAGCTCCTTTGTTTTTACCCCTGAGTACTGTCCATCTATGAGAGCTGAGCAGTACTGCTCCTGGGAACAGCCCATACAAACCACCACCATGGCTATCAGCAGTAACAGAATGAGAGGAAGCTTAGCAGCAGACTTTAGCATGGGTAAAATTATACATAATTAAGTGGTCTGTTCTGTCATGATGAAACACAACCAGTTTTGCACCAAGACCGTGATCTCCATGAGTATTCAAATATCTCTGGTTCATATTCAAATTCCTCTCTGGCACAGCCACCTATGCAGTTCTGGGCATCTGTGGAATGGAGGAAGAAGACAGACAGGAGTCCAGACACCAGCAAGAAGCAGGAGCACCATCATGTGCCCTTCACAGCAAGTGTCAGAAGACATTTAAAAGGATACTTCATTCCAGCTTGTACTGCTGGGTGCTGAAAAGCACTGAGGTGAAAAGGAGTGGGGTGTCCTGTGAGTTATTTTTTGTGGAGGGAAGAATTCAGCACTCAGCAGTGTATCATGCAGAGGCTCTGTGTGATAGCTGGGTGAGCACAATCATGGCCAAGAGGCATGGTGGTGACATTTAATTTATAACTTCAGTCTATCAGTAAGTGCTGTTCCCAGAGAGGAGCAAATGGCACAGTGGCTGGCAGCAAATTATGTCTCTACAAGCAGAAGTTACTCATGCCACTTAACCCCACTTCCCCAAAGGAAAAACCATTGCTGAGTTTCGATGGGTCTGAATTCAGAGCCACACATCAGCAGCCTAGATGAGCAGGATTTGAATGTGAGAAGTGAGATCAGCTGAGTTCAGCCACCACCCTCTAAAAGTGACCTTTCCTGTTCCCCTTGTGATCTGTCACCAAGTCACGTCCTGCCTCCCACTATAACTTCTGTCCCTTGGGCAGAAGCTTCAGAGAAAGAACTCACAAGTTCACTGATGGAAATCTCACACAGTGCTGATGGAAATCTCTGGAATTTACTTCAAATTGTACCTGTGGATTTCATAGGTCTTTTCAATGGTACTTACCACTGCCTGGTTTGCTGCATAAATAGCAAAAATGGGAAAAAACCCTCAATCCTCTCTTTTTGGCCACCTCTGCCCAAAATGAACATCAGAATAGCCTTCTCCTGGGTGTACAGAGATGAGCTGCAGCCTCAGCACAGTGCTGGGGCCAGGAGCCTCGTGCTGCTCTCCTCATAGCTCATTGCAAAACAAGCCTTTCATCTCTCAAATCCAACAGAGACAACAGACACTTTGAAAGGATCATAAACAAAAAAGACAATCCAAATATAACTGCTACTGCCTTTCACCCTCCAGACCCAGCTGGAAATCTGCACGTAGTGTAAATAATGCCTTTGCTGTTGGACACAGTGCTGGAGGAGTCACCATCACTCAGGCACAATTCACAGGAGCCTGGCAGCCACCCAGAACCTTCATCTGGGACTCACAGCTCACACAGGCTGAGAACAGGGCAGTCCTCCAGCTTTGACCTGGTAGCATGTGCATGAACACATTTATTTTAAGAAACAACCCTAAGAGACTGTCTTGCTATTAAAATAGAAAGAAAAATAGATAGATAGATAGATAGATAGATAGATAGATAGATAGATAGATAGATAGATAGATAGATAGAATGAACATTTCCATTTCAAAAAGATTTGAAACAGCATTTTCCAAATAGCTGAAATTCTCCTAATTCCTGAGCCTTTCCTGTTCTGTTCTGGACAGCAGACCAGTGGTACTGAGTTTGCTCTATGCAGTTACTCAGAGGAGCAGTTTATCACAAAGCACACACATTATAAAGTGAACAGTCATTTTTCACTTCCCAGAATATCAGTAACATGTATTTTAGAATAGTACAACTTCTTTAAAATTATTACCATTTATCCAGGCTTTTCCCCCTTATTTATAGCAATGTCTTCAGACAATAGGCACTGACCTGCAGGGCTGGATTCACCCTGGCATACCAGCTCTCCCTCCTGGTGATGGTGCTCAGAGGAAAGTCCTGAACACTGCAGTCTTTGACATATTAGTAAAAAAGGCTTGTGCAAGAATGATGTGGCTCTCCTAAGTGGTACCATAAATCAAATCCTGTTTTTTTTCCCACATTAGCACTGCAAGGGTTTGTAGGATAGTGAGGGATGTGAGATGTCCACCCACCAAGCTTTGGGCCAAAGCAACTGCAGTCGCTGGTGTTTTGCTGATGCCAGTGGGCATTACATCACTGCGATGCTTTCTCTTAGCAAACCCACAGCTATCAATTCCTTGTTTCAAATGCCAGATAGCTTTCACCATGAGATAGGTGCAGCCAAGACATGGCACAGCAGCATTTTAGGTGCAACAGTAAATTCAATTAAAAGTTAAATGCAATTAAAAGTTTTGAAAGTGACTCTTGAAGAGAAGCCAAAGGGAGTGAGCTGCATAGGTGCAGTAGAAAATACTGTGAGGTGATTCTTGGTACCTTGACAGGTCTGTACCCTTCTCATGATCTCTAAGCACCAGTATGGCATTTTTAAAAAGGCAAATAACTCACTGAAATGCTTCTGAAACTCCTACCTGCTTTAATCTGCCCACCTCTTGTGCTTACCCATGCTCAAAGAAAATGTTTTATCTGCCCCCCTCCAATTTATCACAAATCTTTTCAGTCCCAAGGTCATTAAATGAAAGCTAGTTTTCCTGAATACTGAGTTCTAAATCTGTTCTGCTGGCTCTCTTGTCAGCTGCTGCTCCGGAGTGGCCCTCAGAGCTCCTGCAGAAACACAAATAGGTGGCAATAATCCAACCAAAGTCACTGCAGGAGGCAGGCACCACAGGAGCTGGCAGCCCTCTGCTCCCACAGCACGGCTCCTCTGCCAGCAGGGATCATGGTGGTGCTTCCACCTTCAGAACACCCCCACTCTCATGGAGCACTTCAAAACCACATTTGTTGTGTAGTTAACACAAAAGGTATTTCCATCCCTCCTCAGAAAGGGACCTACCCTGAAAGCCTCACATCCTTTCCAGCAGCATGGACCTGGGCAGCAGGTCCCTCACGCAGGGATGCCCAGCAGGGTAATGCAGTATCAGAGAGTGTTTGTATGTGCAGCAGGAAAAGGTCAGTAGGATCTGCAGTACTGATAAGCCATTGGATTGTGGCACTTCATTATATTTTTACAGCTATCCCAATGCTTTTGATCTTTTATTATCATTTTAATAAGCAGAAATTATGTAAACACAGGGAAATTCACAGGTCTTAGGCAGGACTTTATCTGCACTCTTTTGTAGAACTAGCCCTTAATCCTGATATCTATGTAATATCCATAATACATGTGTCTTCTGAGACTGTAAGACTCAGCTGGCAACAGGCAACCTTTTGCATGAGGTACCTATTGCTTCCTATTGCCATTCAAGCTCCAGGTGTGACAGCAGGAGCTTTCCTGGGGTCGAGCAGCAGCCCCTGTCAGCCTTCACCCTGTGCAGGTATATATTGTGAACTTCAGCTAAAAGTCACATTCAAGCTTTGTCCCTGCTGCCCAAGGGAGGAAGCCAAAAAAAGGAGGCAAAACTATGAGTATGAACCAGGAAAACTGCTGTCCAGTAGAGACAACAATACATACCAACACACAATGATATGCTGAGAACTAAGGCAGAAGAGCTGAATCCTGCCCAGCCCCTCTCAGAGCTCATGTCCTTTCAAGGCCAACAACTATAGGTTCTGGTCTGTTAGTCAGTCTGTCACCTTGCCTCGTCCCTTGCATTCATGCAGAACTAGAGGAAAAGACATTGGTAGAATTTTATACTTATTTTCTACTTATCTGTAGGTATTTTACAGTTATTTTCCACAGGTACAATACTGAAATCTCTGGTGCACACTGTTGCAGCAGCACAGCACCATTGCTCTACAACTGTGCTCATCTGTTCTCACAAATTCACAACAGGGTGGTCATCATGGACAACTGGATTTAATCAACAGTGCTGACTGAACTGTTCCATTGGAATTCTTTTAAAGCAGCTGTTTCCAGGGTGTTTAAGCATTAATAGAGTTAATAAGATTCCAGCAGCTCCCTGCAAGGTTGCTGGGCAGGCACTGAAGTTAAGGGTTGAAAACGTGTAAGGACTTTCATTCAGATGATGCTCAAAAACTCTATAAGGCAAATGGAAAACAAATGCTATTAAATCCGTAAAGCTTTTATGCATGATCCAGTACTATGGTCTGTTTAGTCTATGGATACATCAAGACACATTTCACTAAGCTCCAAAACTCTGTGTGGGAAACTTTTTACATTTGGATATACTCATCTATCTATAAGCAACCTACATAAAATATTTCTCCTTTCTTTCCTTCCTTCTGCTGCTGATTTTATTCTATGTTAGAAGCATTTTTTAACAAAAAGTTATGTTATTGCTACTATTGCAAATTGATGTATGTGCTATAATGCAAACAGCCCATGCAACAATCACTGTGCTTTTGGCTACATTTTAAAGGCATTACAATTACTAAGGAGGCCATTATGGATATTCAGGTTTCTAAAATGTATTGATTTAAGGCACCTATCAACATTACAAAAGGAGTTTGCAGCAAACTACTTATAATATATGAATGATAAGCCGTAAGTAATAACCATGTCTCTAAATTAAATTACTTGATTATGCTGCAAAGATACACTCTAATTTGGAACAGAATATTACTTTGAAGTGATTTCAGCAGTTGATAATGCTTTTAGAGTGGCTGAGGTTTATGAACCATAGTCTTTAAGTCAAGCATCAAACTTTCTAATGGATTTTGCCCACCAGCCTGGTTTGTTGGGTATTGCCAAAGGCAATGGCTATGATAGACTGACAAAATAATGAGTTCTGACATTTGTTAACCAAAGTATGGAAGTGCTTCAAACCAAAGAGATGATGCTTTTCTGACAGAAAGTGAACAACCTTGGGGTGGCTGATAAGAGCTCAGCTTTTAGAAGACCTGAATTTTGAGTGACAACAGAGATCTGTTGTTTCTAAAGGAGATAGATAGATAGGACAGATACCTTGGAATTTTTGAATATGCACAAAGAAATAATGGCATTATTAAAAAACACAACAACCTATAGGAGAATTTAACATGAGGCTCTGAAATACAAGCTGAGCAAAATGCAGTTGCTCAAGCACTACTCCCATCATGTCTTTGCTCTCCCATCGTTGCTGGTAGAGTAGATTAGATTCTGGATGAATTTCAATAGATAGAATAACCAAAAATAACTTACCAAACATAGACTACTGTACCCAAAAGCTGCTTTGATAGTTTGCATGTACCTAAATGGAAACAGATGAGGCTGTGGGAAAGTGCTGGAGAGTTTGTGTTCAGGGAGCAATGAGCATGCCTTAAAAACAGAGCAGAAAAGATTCAGACTGTTGAGGCACATGGGAACTGCTCAAGGCTTACCTGGAGCTCAGGGCAGGGACAGCACTGCTGGGTATCCATAAGGAACCACCTTCTCAAATCTTCTGTGCCCTAAGGACTCCCTGGATACTTGGAGCATGTAGATCCCTTGGGGATTGTTACACAGTGTGATAGGGATTTCTGTATGTTGTGATCTTCCACGTAGAGTCACCATCAACACACACTAGGCCAGGGCAAACCAGCCACGATTCACCTGGGCTGTAAGAGCTGTCAGATTGCTAGTTACAAGGTGACTACAAAGAGACACTAATAAACAGAATATAAACATAATCTTACTTTAAGTCATGAACTGTGGGTACTTCTAGTTATTTGGTGCATTTATTGTTTTTCTAACTTAGTAAATGTCTCAGATATTAAAACCAGGGTTTGGGGTCCACCTCTTCCTTCTGAATTCTGCCGCTAGGTCTAAATTTGTACATTTGTTTCTCTAAAGCCAATTACCAGGCACTTTGAGTGTGGACTGAGTTTTTTTCTTCCCCCTTTAGTAAATGCAATGCTGGAAGATCCTGCATCACAAGGTGCTGAAGCATCCAACAGTGTTTCAAGTAAATGATACTTGTTTGATCTCATAGCATGATACAAGTCACTCAACAGCAAGATTTGTTTTTTTAATGATATTTTGGTTTCTTCTCTGCAGGATCTTGATTGGGAAACATTGGTTCTACAAAGGAACAAATCAGAATCATCAGTTAACCATTTGGGGGTTCTAGTTTGGGCAGTTGAGAGTGTATGGGCAAGATGTAGAAATATCTGGTGTGAGAGGAGGGACTGTGCACCATAAACATATCCTCTCCATATAGCCCTGGCTTGCCTTCCTGCTCTTTCCTTCTCACCAGCACCTGGGTGAGCTGCTCATCCTCAGATTCACCTCAAAGCTGTAGTGGCTTTGCAGGCAGCACATTCAGAGGAGAGCTTTGCCAGATGTCTGAACAGAGGTGATCAGTCTCATCACCCCTAAAGTACAACCCCCAGGTCACTGCTGGAAGTAATTTCCAGAGTGATTCTAATGCAAACACCTCAAATCTATGAGCATTTTTTTTTATTCTGCTTCTGGACACAGCAGCACTACCTCCCTTCACTGTCATGGCCCATAGAATCCATTCTGTAATCAATCTATTTTAATGCAATCTGTCAGACTACTGATGGGAATGAGGAAAAATATTTCAAATGCACATTCACACAAAGGAAAACATTTCTGAAATGTATCACTCTCTTGCCTCACATCTTCAGTGCACTTGAATCATGCCACTTTTACCAGAAACTTTTCAGGACCATTCTTGGAGATCAGACATGGAGATCCCCTGGGACACTGTGTTCCAAGTCTCCCTCAGCTGCTGAATGATGCATGTTATAGAAATATTGCAAATGACTCCAATATCAACAGCCAGAGTTGCAGAAACCTGCCACTGCAGATTTTCCTTATGTCAGCTGTCAGCCTTTTAGATGCCCCATGGCCCTTTTGCTATTTATACCTACAGTGCCTGCCCATGGGGATGGCATCAGCTTCAGAACAAGCTGAAAGCAAAGCAGTGAACTATTGCATTGCCCTTTCTGAGGCAGCATCAATTACTCTACACTGTAGTGTTACGTGGTTTACCTCAAAGAACTGTGTTGCAGAGAAACTACTCCAACAGTCCTGGAGAAACTTCAGTTTCAGAAGCTTTCTCTGATAAGAATTTTATTGTGGAACTGGTGGAACTGGCCTTTGTTGTTTGGGAGATGGAGGTAAATGGTGGTGTTACAATGAAACCCTCTAGTCTGTCAAGAGTGATGGTGACTGGGGAGAGTGGATTTCAGATCCATGCTGACACAGATGAAGACGTTTATGAAATTTGCAGTGACTAATATTGCCTCAGTCTCTCTTCATTTCACTTGGATCATGTCCATTGCACTGTGCCACAAAGAGCAATGTCATGGGGGATCATTCTTCTCTCTCTTTGAAATACATTGCCCTGAAGTCCATTATCTTGGGACATTCCAGGAGCCTAAGCTAATGCTGAATCCTAAACCTGTCTTGTTTTGCTGTTCTCATAAATGACACCTCTTTCCTGACAGAGACACCAGCAATGCCTGGCTCAGGGCTGAGGTCCCTTGGGTAAGGGCAAGCTTGACTTCCAGAGGAGGCAATGGCCACACAACAGGGGCTGTTAATGTTTACAAAGCAGCTTTTAAGTCTAATTCTAAGCAGCATTGCAATCTAAATTAGATCTCTAAATTACTGAACTATAGATATCAAGTTTTAGATGTGGAGAAATATATGCATGTACAACTATACTATTTAATTAGCATTTGTATTTTAAACTTCCATCTTTTGATATTTCCCATATTCCTTTCTTGTGTATTTTACTAGTGTGTGGTTTAAAAACAAGGAAACTATACTTTTGTCTTTAGTTCTTTCTTAGGAGTTGAATGATGTCAGTCTTCTCTATGACCTTTTGGCTTCAAAGATCAATACTGATAAATACTGATTAACAAATTGTAGGTTTTCCTACAAATTCCATTAAGAATCTCATAGCTGTTTAATCTCATAGCTGTCCATTGCTAATGTGTTACAACTTGATTCATTCTGATTCTAATTTCCACCTGAAAAGATTCAAAATGGTAATAATATGGATCAAACAAATATTATTTTCATTAAAAATATGCCTATGGAGTTCTGATTAAAGAAAAGGAGAATTACTGTCTTTTATATAATCTGTTCTTTTATAAATAAAAACAGCTTTTTTCCTGCATTATGCAGACAACTTACTCTCCCCACAGACTCTTCCAAGGTTCCTGTAACCAGCTCTGTCTTGGATATCCATTTGGTTTTATTTTTGCACTTTGAATTGGAACATCTCTCTGGAGACACTGAAAACTAAACCACTAAAAGGACACACACACTGTTGTCAGAATGACAAATCTGTCTTACAGTCAGCCAAGCTGTCAGCACCTGAGGCGAAGACAGTCCATCCCTTACTAGACGAGGCTTATGGGATACATACGTACAGCCATGCCAAAGGAGAGGCTGGAGTCACAAGAACCTGGAGTTTGGCTGTCCCTGAGGTGTGTGCAGATTTGGACTATGGAAAGTAGCAAACACAAAGGCAAAGTTTCCACTGGATCACGGGGCATTTGGTCCTTGCCAGAGAGTGGAAACCCCTCTACTCACATCAGCGGTCACTTGACTACCCCAGATACAATGTTCCCTCCTGCCTGCTCTGCTCTGGAAATACTATCTGAATGAAGCTGCCTTTCTCATTTCTCTGGGCAACTGACCACATCACCAGCCTTATTCTGTGCCAAAATACTGATTCCTTATTTTAAAAACTGATGGGGTACTTTAAGGGTCATGAGGTATTTCAGCACTGACCTTCACTGGAGTCATGCGGGCTACATCCACACTGTGACAGAGCAGAAGCTCCCAGGCTGTGCTTGGGGCTGATTTCAATGCACATCTACTTTTCTTATCTAAGCAAGTGTCCTTGAGCAAGGTCTGATGCAATTTACTGGTATTCCCAGGTGTGGCTATTATAGAGATAACCTTTGTATTAGAAAGTGAGACAATACTGGATCCTAAATCATGCTCTAAATGCAACTCACAGCAACAGAGAGATGAGCATTTGGAAGTTTCTCTATGATGAGTCATTAACAGTAAGAGATAGCATGGGAAATAATAATTCCCCTGTTTATTTCCCAGCTAAACTTTCCCTTTTCAGATAATACAAGATCATAGTTAATGCGCTGAACAGCCAGTAGGCTTAGAAACAGAAGTGTTTATTTAAACTGTAATTATTTGGTGGAATATATTGTCACAATTTTTTTGCAGACCAAAATAAAAAAATATTTTAAAGATACTGGATTAATTAATAGCGAAAAAAAAGTCTTTGTTTCTCTGAAACATTGCTTAAAATCTGCTACCATCTGAGTCAGATAATTCCTATGCCACAGTTAGCCAAAAGCTTGGAAGACATACCATACTTGGGAGAAAAATACCATCCTATGCTTCCTCTGCTACTCTGTTTTTCTCTCTTCAGCATTTGCAGTTGGTCCATGTGGATGGGACAGGATCAACATGTTGTCTAAATATGGCTATTTTCATACTCAGACAGTTTTTAGAAAGAGCTTAAACTCCAGGGATCAGTAAAGACAGTTAAGTGAAGTTTTTTGTTTTTCAGTACAAGGATTCAAGGACAGACAAGGTAGCGTGTTGTGAAATCCTTATCTTGGTAAAATATGAAAAGAATGCAAATTGGAGTTGAAACAAATGTAAATTAATGTCTTTGAAGATTGTGGATAGGCAGTTTTCAGTTATACCTGTACAGCATGGGCTCCATTTGCCATGACATAACTAGCAAAGCATTTGCTTAATGAATTGATTCTGATGAACAGACAAAATGCTAAGGGAACTTAGGGAGTCTACAGTAACATCCTGTGTGTCCCTAACATAGGTCCTGTGTTCCAAAACCAACAGCCCCAGTGAAGGAATTTCATTATACTCAATGTGAATTTCATAATTTTGGATTAATTAATCTTTAAATGAGGCCCTCTGACCTTGTCTTGTAATGTAAAAAATAGATGAATATCTAAAGTAACCTCAGTAATCATTAGTTTTCTAAATTAAGGTTAGAAGGGCAGTTTCAGATTCATTTTTTTCTTTACCCTGCTTTTCTGGTATTAATCAGCCTGTCCTTTGGCTTAACCACATGGGCATGAAGAATATCATGTTACCATTGTAAAGAAATGCAGCAATCAAGAAAAAAAAAAGAAAAAAGAAAAATCTTTTCCACCTACATCCCCTGAGCTCTGTGAGACTAAGACTCTTTCTCAGTCACTCATTTCAACAGTGCAATAGAACTTGAGTCCCAAATGATTGTCAAGAATTATTCTAGATGAGGAAAGTTCATTACATTTTTCTCTCAATTCTTTGCCCTTAAGATATTTAAAATCTGAAGTACTGAGTTCAGTCATAATCAACACTTTTATGTAACTCATTTGTAAGGGTACAATGTTTGACTCTGCTATTTAAAAAGAATAACAAATCTGATTATCACAATCACAGAATGTCAGGGGTTGGAAGGGACCTCTGAAGATCATGGAGATTATGCACTATCCATTCTCTGAGCCTCTGGAAAAGTTTCTCCATGTTTCTAAACAACTCTGTTTTACCCAGCTCTCTATTCTCCTGTCTCTAAGAAGAACCAAGCGGATTAAAAATGTGCCTTTTAAAATGTGTCATACCAGCTGCTGTGTTATGTCTTCTAGAACAGAGATTAAAAACATGGCAGTTCAAGTCAGAGGCAAATTATGAAATCTCTGATGTGCAGCAACTGTGGCCTAGAAAAGCTGAAGGGTTTTCTCTGGTCACAAGACAGACAACATAAAAGTGGAATAACAGTGAAATTATCAGCTGGTGAAGCAGAACTTTTGGCTAAGGGAAAGGTCTCTTAAAGAGCACTGTAACCACCTCAAGCCTTGACTGAAAAGACTAATAATATATTCTAACTGCTTTTTATACATTGCATTAAACCCATTCAGCAGCAACAGATTGTCTGACCTGTGCATGGGATTAATTTCCAACTAAGCTGTTATATTTCAGATTCTAAAAGCCAAAACCACTTGACATCTGGGAGAAAGGGCAACAAAATATTACAAAATTTAATGAATCCAATAGAAATAAGGGTTCAACTGAAGGTGAACTGAAGGGTTCAACTAAAGCCCTTTGTTTACAGTTCCCATGTACAAAAGTGGGTGCCATGGGAAAACTGATGATGCTAAGTCCTGAAAGTGATGAAATGATAAGAAATATTTCTTTCAGAAGACTACTACAATTTCAAAGCTTTAATTTTGATCTTAAATTAAGGAGAGGGAATGGTGGAGTATCTGTTTCTCTTTGAGATTTGGGGTTGCTTTTTTGCTATGGGTCTCAGAATGATGCTCTGCTACCTTACTGTGAAAATTAATTGCCAGTTCTTCTTTATCTGGATTACTAAAGCTATTCCAATTTAACCTGTAGTATATATTATTACTGTACAAACCCAACAATGAAGGTGGGGAGAATCATTTGTATTTATGCACATAAAAACCCCAAATCCATGGCTGACTAAAGAACTAGGATAATGAAAATGGTCTTTGAAATACATGTTTCTCCAACAGTTCATGAAGGTCTCTGGATTGCAGCTGCTGTTTTTGAGGAAAGGGGAATGTGCAATGGACAATGGACTACAACAGATTGATTCCCAAAGTGGTGTATGTTGTTTTTATACAAGGCACTCATTTTTTATGGCTGTGACTTGGCACCATCCTGTGGCCAATTTGAGTTTCCTCAATTTAAGTAACAATTTACATTGAAAAATGTTTGCAATGAATAAATTACAATTTACAATTTGTTTCAGTTTATTTTAGAAGATGGTATATATCTTAAATATATGTTCACTAAATTCTGAACACATTGACTGCGAATTGTCCTTTTTTCCCTGAACCTGTGCTCATTTAACCATGGCTTTCCTCATGATGTTTAAGCAGAAGTTAGGCTACAAAAGTTAAAGACATCCTCAGTGCTTGGTCTTGGCTGAAACTTTATCAATAGTGTACAAACATTAGTATCATATAATAGACAACTATCCTCTTCCTCACTATAAGAGCTTTGGAAATTATTTGCAGGATTTAATAGGTCAGTATTTTCTGTTTTACATCAGAAATCCGAAATGATTTAGAATTTCAGTAAATCTCCCAAGTATATTGTTTACACAGCTTGATCCAAAGAGGTAGTGTACAGATCCACACACCTTGAGTTAGGTATTCTTTCTGCAAAGTTTCAGAGTCAAAATCAGAAGTAAGATATCATGCAATGTAAATTTGTATTCTGATAAGTGCATATTTCTTTTAGTAGGTATAAGAAAGTTTCACTAAGTGTTAGTTTATAAAAGGCCCAGAGGTAGAAATCCTCATACATTCAGGTTGCTTATACATAGGCACAAGTTTATGCTCACCAAAGGATTGCTATCATTTACTTCAGAGTGGAATAATGAGAAATAGTGTCATTTACAGGAATATATTTTCAGTATTTAAAAATAAATATATATATATGCATCTACATTATTTTCAATAATGAAATATAGTTCATCATCCTTCTGGGTACAAAAATGCTAAATTTTGTTCTGTCATTTTTATGATAAAATACATCATAACAGCTGAAATACTGTATTGTTTTAAAATACACACAAGTTATATACAAATACAAAACTATATCACATATCTTTTAACTGCAGTAAAAATAATCTAAATATTTTACAGTAATTTACAGAACTCAACGACAGGTGTACTGTTTCTAAAAAGACTGCAATAAAATCAAACCTAGTTTTCCAGATTCCTCAGGCTGAGGCAGTGCCCACTTCTTCTTTACATACTGAATGTCTATCTGTCCAGATTCTTTGGCTAGTGCAATGCCTAACAGACCATTTGTTTTCTCTGGTTCTCCCAGCAGAGCCATAGTTAGAATACTGAAATAAAGAGAGAAGTGTTTTTTAACAGAGGCAAAAATAATAAATAATGGTGTTTTCAATTGTGTTTTTAGTAGGTTACCTACAGTTAACTAAATTATTATTTTTTTTTCTGCTCATCTCAGTGTAATATTTCTATTTCAAATCCTTGCATGTTCTTTACAACAGTTACAATCATTTAATGTAAATATAACAGACAATTCTTCCCCTGACCACAAATTCCATCATCAATTTATAATTACAACATACAAAATTATTTCAAGCTTGTAAAAATGAACAGGTTTATGGTATTTTCCAGTACAGTGTAACAACTTTAAAAGTTATTATTTTCTCCCCAGACTCGCAGCACTTTGCTAGAGTTTTCAAATTTTTAATTAGAGGGATATTCACCAACACTAACTTAAGCCTAAAGAAGACAGAGTCTCCCAGTAGGGCCCCATCAGGGATAAAAAAGAATCCTTCAGAAGGCTAAATCAAACAGCTTTTCTGCACCAGCTTAGCCAGGTCACTACAGTGACTACAGGAACAGTACTGTGACACTACCCTGAATCAGGTCAGTCTTGATGAATACCCACTAGCCAAAAATATTCTTTACTTGGTGACAATTAACAGATTCTATTTCTTTATATTGGTAACCATATTATAGATAAACATTTTAACATGTAGTCCAACATCTTGCCTATTTTAGGGGTTGATCATGATCCAGGCTGTCTTTGAACTTAAGAAGTCCAGCGATTTCAGTGGGAACTAAAATCTCTTCTTCATATAAACAGTAACTTGTCCATGTACAGATGTGTCCCAACTGACAGCACAACACCTGAGTTTGATTTACACTATTTCTCCTTTATCAGACTGTATGAACTAATAAGTAAACAAGAATAAAACTTAGCTGTCTCTGCAGACCTTTAAAAATTACAATTAGAAAAGGAAGCTCTAATTATCATTTAATGTGAAGCAAAAAACCCCATCCAAACTCTGTTCAAAATGTAGATGACAATCATATTAGTATTTTGTTAAAAAGAGAGTAATGTCATGTACTTACTTCTCTGATGGAATTGTCTGCTTTGCCACAGGCAACAAATCATTTTCCAGAAGATCCCAAATGTAAATATTAGATGATGCATCCAGGACAAAAAACACAGCAGGTCTTGTTATAGCCCACTGCAGGGCAAGAACTGGCTGGCCAGCTGTGCTGTTGTTCCACTGCATCAGGGGATACTCTGATGTCATTTGGTGCAATCTAATGCTTCCATCTGAACAGCCAACCTGTATCATAGTCAAGAAGAAAAATCATTTCTGGGAACAAAATTAACTAAGCAAGATAAGACCTGCAATTCAATTCCTGAAAGTGTCAGGAATATAAATAAAGTTAGCTGTGTGACTCAAGTGGCACAGATCTCTCATTCCTTGCTCAATAGACTATCTGGGTTTTCACTTTTATTGTAATTTTGAGCTCAAAAGCAGTAACTCTATACTGAGAATACTGGAGTAATCTAATCCACTAATCTTGGGTTGAAGTCCTAATTTCCTAGTTTAAAAAACCTCAAACTGTCAGTTCACTAATACTATGATCCAGCACAACTTGACTGTAGTCTGAAGTGGGGCAAGGTCAGAGCCTGGAGACCAATTCAGATACTTAGTGACACATGTAATCTGTAAAACTAAGAATAGCTTTCAGTAGGACAGGCTGTGCTTAACAGTGTGCTAACAGATATTAAACTAATTCATAAACAACAATGAATTCAAAGACAGATACTGCTGCTTCCAGATATTTTCTTACAACCTTTGCTTTGCCTGATACAACACTTACAAGTTTGCTTTTGAACAAGACACAAGATTTGCTGCCATCCTTCAAGACAGACTGGAATTAGTGAGGTAAATCAACTATCACATCTAGTTGAATATGTCAAATAAAATCTTCCCTCAGTGAGTAATTTAAAAACAAAACTGGTATTATACTAAAATGTTTTCATACCAAAAATAGTGGTTTTCCAAAAGGGAAGAAATCAATTGTGTTGATGCTTATTGATCTCAGTCCACTCTCCTGAGGTCTGAATAGCTTTGGAAAAACTTTTAAATCATGTCTTGTACCATGGCCTACCAGCCCCTATGAACAATAAACAGAAAATCATTTAAAATTTTAATTATCAGTATAACAAGAAAAACTTTAATCATTTACCAGAGCTGCTACTTTAGAATATCCTTAATAGCTAAAAGTATGAATACTAATCTAATAATATAAATTTGATATATAATCTACTGGTGAAATCCCAAGTAAATTGGGCAGCTTCCCTGTACAAAGAAAAAGAAGATGCATTGCAGCATGTTACTCACAATGTTTGTTCCAACAAGGAAACGATTAGGATTAGAAGGCAGAAATTTAACAGTCAGTGTCCGGGGCATTCTCTGGCGCACATCCTTCGGGAAAAGGCTGGGAAAAAACACAAAGGTAAAAGATGACATAAATATATGAAGTTGTGTCCTAAAACAGGCACATCCAGAAAGTTTTGGTCTAAATTGTCTAGGACTAGCTCTAGGAAGAATCTACATTTAAAAAAAAAGATCCAAACAACTAATGAAAATATTGTTAACTATCTCTTACTTAGTAGTAAATAAAGAAAGTATAGGAAAAAATAGCTTTGTGAGATATACATGTCAAATCTAAATGCCTGTTTTCTTACCTCTTATTCAAATCCATAGTAGAGCTATGTACTAACTTCACTTTCCCTCCAGGAATCAAACCTAAAATAATGTGAAATAAAAATGTAAAGTGCTGAAATCAATTTAAAGAAAGTATTATCAAATAAAAGCTAAGTACTAAATAAAAGGATGTTTATTAATTAAATTGTTTATTATAGGTACAAGTTGTGATATGTAAGAATCTTATCATTTAGAACTATTTACTTGAGAATTCAAATCTGAAGAGTTGTAACCTTTGACAGAAATCAAAGAGAGAGGATAAAGGGAACCATGATTGCACGCTTGTTTTAGTTTTACAGTATGCATATAACATTCTGTAGTACCACTGTATAAAACCCAATTCTATCCATGGTGAAAATGCACATTTATGTCACTTGGATCTTTGACAATGAATTATAGTAATGAGTAATGATACAAATCCTTCTGTGCTGATGGCAGAAAATCTGTGTCAACATACAAGCATAGCCTTAAAATGTACCTCTCCACAGGCATAATACACAGCTTCAGCAGCTTAATAATGCCCCTTATTGCATATGAGTTTATAAATTAGAAAACTGATCCAAAATTGTAGTTTGTTAGCATTACTTCATTGATTATATATGTATTTTAAACTGTATAATGATTTTAATCACAACCTTTTCCAGTTAGGTATGTAAGGAAGTGTAAATTTGTTCAAAGAATAAAATATGTAATTTTCTTCAGTCACAGAACTCAAAGATGCTGAATGGACTCTGTTCTTCACTTTTTTCATGGAAACTTTTTTCTCACACTAAATTGAGCACCTAACCAAAAAGACAACTTTTAGGACAATTATTAAAATGGAGATATAGACAACAGCAAAAGCATTATAATAGATTTGGTTAAAACTAAAGAAAGAACTGCAGGAGACTGAGAAAGATACATCTCATATTCTTTGAAAAAAACCCTAACTGTTAGGGGCACAGAAATCTGCTTTGACATTATAAGATATGTGGTTGTCTAGTGGCAATTACCAATACATTATTTGTAGATGAGATTCAGATAGTAGTGAAAATAATTATCATGTTTTCTAACCAATAAACTCAAAATTCAGATATATGTCCTGTTCTGAAACTTTTGCTCAGTAATTTTACCTTCTTCTAATTACTGTCTCTTCTAACTTCATAAATCCAAACTCAAGCACTTTATTCTACCTCTAATGTACAGTACTCACCTAAATCAGTTTGTGAACCAGCTAAATCCACTTTTTTTAATTCAACAACTACCTGGAAAATCAATATTTAATATTAATAAGCAATAAATATTTACCAAACTTCAAAGTTTTTTAACTAGTATTAATAATGCATGATATAAATCCAAAGGAACATCTTGATAGGTAGATCTAACATTACAACAGTTACAGGGAGATTCTCTATCCCCTGTCAATGCCTGAAATGTTAAAAATAGCTTCACATGCCTGCTGGATGTTCCCTGCTGCAAAGCAGAATATGGGAAGTGACATTTTACATTCCATCACTACTTGGCATCTTGTTGCTTTGGTCGGTCACTAAACCCCACCCTAATGCCCCAGATAAGGAACTCTCACATACCCTGTTCTCTTCACTATTCATGAAATAGAAAGGGAAGATCATTTGGTCTGAGTCTGTTGCTACTGAAGTTACATACAGCTTTAATGGACTTAACTAGTGATACAGAAAAGAAATACTTCTGTTGTTATTCACTGAGTCATTCAGTTCCTCAAGCAAGATCAATTCAGGTGCAAACAATAGTTGCAGTAGATGGGCCAAAGCTGCATCAGAAACAGACTAAAACCATCTGATAGAAAGAGTTGTCAGGACAGCAATTAACATTTACTTGCTACAAATTATGAATGTAATTCCTCACCCACATTTGGTACAGTCTCTGACACCACTGTGATTCACATGAAGTATGTGGGTGAAAGAGGACTGAGGTGTATTATTCAATTAATAAAAATATGTGTATATATTCCTACAAAGCAGAACTACTGATGGCCAGTTTCCATGAATACCTGTCTATAATTGTGCCTAAGGATAACATCATGACACTGGGGAGTCAGGTCAAAAATGTTGAGAATTCCAAGAGTGACTGGTGTTGCTGGACTTTAGAGGGAGGAAACTCTCATCAGAAATCAGGGATTTGGGTTGACATATGGAAGAAGTATTTTATTATCCCAACACATGTTACTCTCTCTTTTCATACCTATATTACTCACCCACATATTGAGGATTCCATTCTCATCCATTGAAGCTATCTGCAAAGGAGGACCTGACATTTCTATGGGAGGAACAGTAACAATGTATAGTCATACACTGGCCTTCATCCTGAACAAAAAGAATTTGAAGTGTTTCCTAGGTTAAAATACTCTCTGAAACTTCTATCATCCTCTCAGCTACAAAAAAAAAAAAAAAAAAAAAAAAAAAAAAAAAAAGTGAAAGTGACCTAATTCTAACAGAAAAGAAAAAGGCACAAAACTTTCTTTACTGAGAGGCTGGTGAACCACTGGAGCAGGCTTCCTAGAGGGGTAGTAGAGAGCCCAAGACTGTCAGTGTTTCAGCACCATTTGGACAGTGCCCTTAACATGTTTCAACTCTTGCTCAGCCCTGAACTAGTCAAGCAGTTGGACTAGATGATCACTGTAGGTCCCTTCTAATTAGAATATGCTATTCTATATCTCTGTATATTCTAGTATGTTCAGTTTACCCTACCAGAAAGGCAGATAATCCCTGTCTTGCATCTTTTGCAATGTCTGGATTAGGCAAAAGGTACAGGAAGAACCACCAAGTACAGTAACACATTTTAAGTGCCTTTAGATACAAACAAGTTGCATCACTGATTCAGATAGAGGTTTTTTTGACATTATAGAAGCACTAAGACTTCTCTAAAGGCAGTTTTTGAGCAAGAATTTTTATCATGGAAGAACAAAATATTGTCTTGAAAACAGATTTTGTAACAAGCATGCACCCACCTCTGATGTAAAACTGCACTGAACAGGACATAAAAATGAGAGCAGAAAATAAACATGAATGTTGCATGTAATTGATACTACAGAGACCTTAAGAGGCAGAATAGAATTATACACAGAATTTTGGCTGGGATGTATTTGTTTCAATAGATACCTAAAGAAAGATTCAGACATATTAATGCTTTGAAGAACAGCTCACATACCTTCCTGATAAGAGAAGCTTGACAGTCCATGATTCTGATCAGTGTTGAGACAGGTTGAGACAGGTTCCACTGCTAGTATAGGAGACGTGTGGTTTACTGAGTTCAGAATGCCATCTGTAATTAAGGATAATGAAAGTTAAACACTATATTATTTTCAAAAAATGCTACAACAAAATGCTAATCACTTTTCAGCTTATGGGAAAAGATTACAAATAAAGAATGATAAATAATGAGCTGCATAAAGAATTACTTTCCAAAACTCTCAAATGCAGTACTGCAAACTGGTTCCTAAATTAACAAAATGTTACCAGATAAATCAGTTTCACCATTTGTATTTACTTTTTTGTCATTTCCAAATGACTGCTGCACCACTTATGCCACTGCACCAGACATTTCATTAAAATCTACCATGTATCTACCATCTACCAGGGTACCATGAATTGTTTCTTTCAAGCTCCATAAACTATGGAGTTAAAAAAAATAACCACTACTTACTATCAAAAAGAAAAAAAATGAAGAAAAATTACTCTTAAAAGAAAGTAAGTACCCTGAAACAAATGCCACAAGAAAATATGTATTTACCCTTGAATAATATTTTAAAATAAAGGTATATTTAGAGCAATTTCAATACCATTTGTTGTCAGATTCTCTTGATGTCTGGACTTGCCCTGCACACTGAACTTGATTTAATTCTAAAGGCATAAAGCTTCCTAACTGTACAGCATTAAAACCTGCTTGCTTATATAAGTAAGTACATGAAACTGATAATACTGCTGGCCCAAAACCAATCATCTTTGATCTGCTAAAAAAATAAAACCCCCCAAAAAAACCAGTCTGTCAACAAACAACTAATGTTTATTTTTACATGGCCACTGCAATTAGAAATGTTTGTGAAAAGAGGATTTTGTGTATGTGTGTGGTGCTTTTTTTTAGGGAAAGAAAAAACCACCTCAGTGTAAGTTAAGTGGTAGCACCTGCAAATAAAAAAAGGGAAAATAAATAAAGTAGGACTTATTTTACAATAATAAAATTATTTATAAAAACATTGTTATGTGTTATTATTTGATTA
>JAOEGS010001765.1:76341-89861 GCA_025447755.1 Corythornis vintsioides
CCAGTGTAATTAAAGATAACATACCAACAGAGCTACATGGATTTTTTTTTTTTTAGGATTTGGTAACTTTCTTTTGCAATGAAAATCATTTTCCAGAACAAGAAGCAGCACTTTCAGAATTTAAACATCATTACATATTTGTTACCCACCTGCTTAGTGTTCATTTTACCAAAATTCCTGATATACATGTCATACTCATTTACGGGAGGCAAATCCAATAAATTAAAACTAATTGAGAAGTCCAGATCAATTAGTGGGAGAAGCTCTGAACACCGTTTTCTTTAGGATGAGAGAGAAACACAAAAATAGTTAAGACCCAGTAGTTGGTATTCCAAAAGAAAAATAACCTGGTTTTATGCAGTGTCAGAGATCTAACAATCCCCTGATCTATGCATATTGAAGCTGTATCAAAATTAATTTTCAGATAAAAATATATCAATAGAAGCACATATAATATTGTTATGAGTTCTCATTTCATGTTATGCTAAAATAATAATAATATTAGAAAATACAATACTTATTGCAAATGGCAAATTTATGTGATTTATTATTAAACCCAAACTATCAAAGGCTGTATGTTCACCTTGCTTAAATATTCAAAAGCTGTTCTGTGAGGTAATAAAATAATTCCTACAGGTAGGATGGTGGCTAATTCTCCTAAACTAATTTTGTTAACTTACATCATCTATATGTATCCATGGTTTATAAAAAGAATGTATAATGTCTTGGATTTATTTAGACTTAATACAGAGCTTCTTAGTTGTCTCAAACCTAGACCACTTATGGATGAGTCATAACATGTTTTCACACCCTGAATGGAAACATGCTATTTTGGAATCAGTGTGTACCATATAGAGTATTGAGTATTTCAAGAAATTACAATTTGGGAGAGTCTTGAGAGCAGCTAAAAGGCTTGCCCTTTAGTACTGTAAATCAGTATCTAATTAAGAAACTGAAGAATCATACAAGGAAATTTCAAGACTTGCAACTCATTGTGCAATAAAATGATACACATTAACTGATGTATAGATAAATTACAAAATTATATATAGCAAAGGCTATAGATATCTACTTAAGAACTACTTACTTTTAACTTACAAAAAATACTTGACTCTAAAAGCCTCAAGTTTATAAACTTCATGTATTTCACATGTAATGGAAAAAAAAATTATATCTCCCATAGTGAGTTGCCATTGAGTGTGGATTGCAAATGCACTTACTTCAGCTTATTAGCCATACTTCGGGTGCTTTGTCTCTGGTTTGCCTTTTGGAAATCCATGAATATTCCACAGAAAGAGTTTCTGACAGCAGGGTATTGCTTTTCTGTGGTATTATAAAACACTGTTAGTGTCCTAATTCACACTTTACAGCACACTAAATGTAAAGCAGTACATCTAAAAAGCAACAGATTTGTTATGACACAGCTACTACAAGCTACTAGCTTGCACATTACACAACGTGCCCTAGCGCAGTCATCAGTACAATAACCTTCTTAACTTCAGTAATGGGCCAGCATTTTCCCCTTATTATGCCCCTTTACTGATCAATCTGAAATGACTGACTGTTATGCTAGCTTTAGAAGGCTATGATGAAGAAAGTACCTCTTTCTTTCTCTTTATTATCTCCCATTTATTATCAGGGACCTTGTTCCCCTGGGTTTAGAAAAACATTCTATAACCAACTCTAAAAATCATAGCAAACTCACACCAATGCTACACCTCTAACTAGGAATTCAGCACTGCAGCTAGTGGAGAACCTCATCAACACAAGCTTCACTGATGCCCTTGGATGAATAAACAAAACATTGGAAACTGTTGCTTTAAAAGCCACAGTTAAAGGAACAACTACAATATCTGATGTTACATTAATTTTACTTCCTTTCCTGGCTAAGTTGTAGCTAATTGACAGTAATACCCAACTTCTAGTCAGGACCACTGGTGTTTCACCTCCTTTTGAAGTTTTCACTTCACTTTTAACCAAGTGAGATCAAAACTTTATCAAAAAAAGAGTGTTGTGTAATTTACAACAAAGCACTGTACTACAGTTCAGAATTTAAAGAGCTGATTCTATCTTAGAATTCCATCCTGTCTATTAAATCTAGATCATGAATGGAATTATTTTCTTGATTCTTTATTGTTTATTAGAAAAATAATAATAATAATTGTATAAATATTCTGCAAGAAGAAAACACTGGTTATGCCTTGCAATGAGTACTTAACTGGAAATCTATGGATAATGTAAAGACTTCTGGAAACTCCATACTGTTCTCCTGTCACTGTACTAACTTGGTATGAACAAGAGTAAAAAACTGTTGAAGGCTCTTTTGCACAATGATTCTATAGTGCCATTGACATGAATGGAGAGTGAAAAGGGAACCAGAGTTGTACTTGCTAAAGCAGTAGATCTGACACTCACAGGTATCAACTGAACACGACAGTAATTCCATAGCCACATATCAGAAAAATCCTCACTGTATTTTAAAAGTGATACAGAACTACATATTTAAATACTATCTGTATTTCTCTGCCTCCCACCCAAAGCAGTGGCTTTTAAGCAACTTTGCTTAAAGGAAAAAGACAAATTAATGTCATCGGAAGCCTCAGACTGTTCAAGCACTCCTCCAGTTTTCAAAATCCAGACTCTCATATCCACCTTTTACCCAAAATAAGACATACTAAATATCAGTCTGTAAATTTTTATACTTCACATTTTAAATGATTAGTAATGCCTCTGAATCATTCTTTAGCAATGTGAAAGTTACAGTACATACACAAATGTAAATGACTCACCCAGAGGAGCAGATTTCTGCCTCTAGGCACACTTCTAGAAAAAGTGGCCTTTTTAGTTTACTCCTAAGTTGTATGTGCTATTCATATAGTTAATTTAAAAAGAAAAAAAAAAGACATCACATACCCATGACTGGTTCCTTTTTTTCATTTTCAGTTTTCTTTGGCAGAGAAGTACAAATTCTGTCATTTTCTGCACTAATTGCTCTTTGAATTTCTTCAAATTCTGATGTTCTAGAAAATGGAATGCTTCCCAGGTTGTCTTCTGCATCTTTTTCTTCACTACTTTTGTCTTCATCGTCTTCAAAATCATCTTCATAATCCTTTAAAAACAGCAGGACTTTGAATAACTAATAAACATGGAGTGTAGATCAATCATTTTTCACAATTGTTCAAAGAAATTATAAAATGCTGTCAAGAATACAATTCTTATACAGATGGCTAGAAACTTTCTGATTGAAAGGCATTTTAAACTAACAGATAGAAAGAAAATGGCACATCTTGACTGTGCAGTAATTTTAATCAGGAGAAGACAATCCCACAGTGGTATTCTTCAGTGTCTAAAATAGGTGCTTTTATATTTTTTTAATATCCTAAAGTAGTAACTACATGTTTAGGTGAATCATGTGTTCTTAAAGAAGTAAAATGACAGTGTTCAGTGGCATAAATGCTTCAAATATGAATAAAGTTGTTTATTTGATAGTTTTAACTCGAGCTGCCCTTCAACAGCAGGCTCAAACTTACTCAACTGCCACACCATCTGTTTGCAAGTCCATGCATAAGGCTCATACTTTAATAATTCTCTTAGCTAAGACAATTAATCTCTTGCTAAAATAATCACCTAACACAAATGCTGCAAACAAGTCTTAAACATGCTCATTTCTCTCCACTGAATGGTAAAGGGCTACTCTAGTGAACAGCTCAGCACTGCACAAGTGGAGATGAATTCCAGCTTCACTGAACAAAGATGTAGCTGGTTCAGCTACCAACAAACACACATTCAACACACTCTTCTATCCTAATAACTTGGAAATAAACAGAAGGGAGATAAAAGTAAGAGAGCTCAAACAAATCAGTGAAGAAACATCAGTGTCAATATTTTTTCTATGTATTTTTGTGATGAAAAACAATAAGGTTTTTTTTTCTTCCTGAAACTGTTTGGTCCCATTCTTTTTTTAAAAAATCAGCATTTTTAGAGAAAATAATTTGCATAATTGAAACCCAGGAAGACAGAAAAAGCATCTTGTGAAGACTTCAACTCAAAAGCAAAAGTTTTGTACCAACCCTTGATGAAAACTAAGTGAATATATAGCAGAGAATTTCTATGTAACATTTTAGTTACTTATTATCTACTGTTAGCCAAGTTACAGCCACTGTCACCAAAAGACATAAGTAAAAAACATGTAACATCCTGTATTTTTAATTTTTGTCAGTAATCATTGTTTTGATACTTGAGAATTACTTCAGAAGGACAATTGTATGCTTTTACTTACTTCAAAATCATCTTCATAATTTGCAGAATAGTCATCAATTCCTGTTTCTGAATTATAGTTGTGTGCATCTTTCATTTCCTAATTGAGAAAAATTAATGAAACTGGTCAATATTCTTACAAAAAAATTTAATCTTTATCTGCCAAATCTTAGTATAAAGATAAATAGTTCTTGGATATTTCTACATTTTCAAGCAAACAACAAATTCAGTCTAGAGTTAAAAATAGAAGTATATTAACAAGTGATAATTACTGACTTTGAAAAATAGTAAAGGAAGACAAAACAAAACTCAACTCCATCTGTTTTCCCACCAGTATTTTCCTCAGAAAGACATAAAAACTGCTGTGATGCCTATCATTACAATAGTATACAATAGATTTATAATGCTGTAACAACAAAATAAGACTATTCTACTTCTTTATAGATTAGACAAAATTAACCCTATACCTAATTTATACTGAAGGACTCAGTCTCTTAGTAAAACAGTGCAGACACTGGAACTAGGAAAACAGAAATAAGGATACAACAGGAAAACAAGATATTTATAATATAAATAATTTTGGGCCCTCTATTGTATTTACAAGGAATAACATTTATGGCATTCCTGAAATAACTTCCAAAAAATGGCTTTTCCCTAGCTTCTTGAATTTTGTTAAAATAATGTCATTAAATTACCCCAACATGTACCCATAACAAACATAAAGCTTTAAATGACACACCTATCTATCCTTTCCTTCAAAAGCCTCTTCGGAGTCACAGACTAAATGATCCACAAGTGAGGGATTTCAACAGATTTCAAAATGTAATATGTGAGCTTTTATGAAGATTATCCAGCATCACAACACACCTATGACCTGCTTCTACAGTTACAACAAAGGATAACAGCTGGTTTTCAAATACCATGTTAGGCACCCTTTCAATCCTTTCACAACTTTTCAAGAGCTAAAGCCACCTAGTTTTCACAGAATGTAGTATTTTAAAAAGTATTAAGTTCTTGTATAGCAGTAAGCAGCTTCTATGGATACCCTACTTTTCAGCTGTTTATAGAAAGAAATACTATACTTTAGGCATATGTAGGTGGTTTGTATTACACATCTTAACTCTTCCCAATTATTACTGAGAATTATTTTTTCAAGCATAGACAATACTGAAATACAGTTGAATAGATAGCTACCTTTAATACTTAGCAAATTTATACAGAATAAATCCATTTTCTAATGCTGTATCCAGGAAGAGAGGTTAGGAGATACCTGAAGACAAATGTACATAAACCTTAACTTAGACTAGAATTACATTGAAATACATATTGTAATTGTTATTAATCCCAAGGAAAATGCAACCTTATAAGTTCCAAAACCAAGTAGTTTTACCTCTTGTTTTGTGTCCCCTTCATCCTTTTCAATGAGTTTGTCTTCTACAGTTCTATTAAAAAAGAGAAAATAAATCAAAAATCAATTTTCAAAATTATATTGAAACAGGCAAGTGATTAATCAACTAAGAACTGCAAAAACATGTCCAATTTTAAAGCCTATAATTGCATCATGATGAAAGAAAAAGGAAGGAGGAAAATAACCTATCAAACTTACACATTTACTAGTTGTATTAACAGTTGCAGCAAACTGCAGATCAAGATCAGGTTTGTGTAAAGTACTCTAAAGCTCTAAATCACAGACTGACATTCAAGCCTGGTCTTTCATTTGGAAATTTTATTCATGAGGACAATACAATCAGGGTGAGAAAGCAGAAGAAATTCAACAACCAGCTCTGCTTCTTTACAAACCATTTGATTATAAGTTGAGTATCTGACTTTAAGAAGAGAATCTTCTGACTTCTTCAGAATATATATATACATATATATGTGAGAATGTATACATACATACATATATATGTATATATGTATACATACATATATATATATATATATATATATATGTAAGAAATTTCAGATACCATCCAGAGCAGGAACTAAACAGAGACATTCAAATTAAACAATGTAAAGAGTCCTATGGAGTTCATCATGAACCTTATGTGTCCATGTGACTGCACAGTGAATTTTCAGGTAGCACAGTACATTTCTGTCTCCCAGACTTAAGTGTCCAGATTAATAAATATGTAGTTTGCAAGGTCTGCAAAATATCTCTTGCTGTTCTGAGGTCAATAACAAAAAAAACCAATAAAGGAATATAAATACATATCATTTTATATTAATCCTATTGTCTCAAAAACCAAGTTTTTTTCTTTAATTGCTGTAGCATTGTACAAAGGGTCTATTAAAAAAAAATTATACGCATCCTAGATATTTGAGATCAAGAACTTAGGCTTATTGCTTTGGTGGTGACTGAATCATGGTAGACACTATATAGTACATACCTAGGTTAAATCTCTAAACTTACCTTTCATGATGATGTCTCAGTTCTTCTTGAATCCTCTCCTCTTTTTTGGATTCACTGTTCTGTAAAGAATTCACAATATTCATGTGTCAGAAATGCTGGGAGGAAATATGTACATGAACCTCTATTAGTAGTAGTAATAGTAAACAGTAATAAAGGTTCCTAATTAATTATTTCAATTTCATGCTACTTTTTGTCAATCAATGCTTGTAAGAAGTTCTATGTATAAACTAATGTCACAATAATAACTTCCTTACAGATATGGCAAGCAAAGAACATAAACACCCATAAAAGACATGCCATCCACACAGTATGAGCTGCTTCTGAAAATACTGAACACTTGGGAGTAAAGTTTGGCCACATCCCCTTCTGCAATGCATTTCAGAAAGGAGATAAGAAGGGATCTTGAGTCTTCTCTTTTGCTTAACAAAACCTTATAATGCTTTACCAGAGAAAATTCTGGCTTTTTTATAGCATAAGTTACATTGGCACATTAGTTACAATGGTGAAGAAATGCTCTGGGCTCACTGTTTATTGCTAAAATTGTGAGCTCAGAGCACTTTCCTAAATAACCCTGAGGTGTGGCTGAAAAACTGATAGGGATTAAGGGCTGACCTCAGTAGGTCTAATTTCAATTTCATGGAAGGAATTAGCTCTGGATTAGGATACTTAAATGCAAATGTAGTATTTTATTTTAATATACCACTTTAACCTCAAATTTCAGAATTACCTCACAAACCTATTGCTTTTATTATTCACCTTATCAACCATAATATGGCAACAATTAAAGTAGGAAGATAATGTATTGAAGTCTTAACAAAACTAACCCTTAGATCATGCTTCTTTCTTTCTTTTTCTCTACTTTTTAATCTCTCAGTAGCTTCTGCTGGTTGCCCTTCTCTACGTCCATGGGAAGATTCCTCTTTAGAGCTCTTTGATTTATGTTTCTCTTCTGCTTCCTTTTCATAATATTTATGAATTCTCTCTTTAGAAAGCCCCTCTTTTCCTGTCCTAAGAGAATGTTCTTTTTTTAATCTGTGTCTTCTTTCTCTCTCTTTATCCAAATCTTGATCTTTCTGTAACTTGTGTGCACCTTCTTCAGCTTTGTAGGCTAAAAAGTGGTCAGTGCTCTTTCTATTATCATTAACCTGTAAAGAGAAAAATAACAAAGAGTTAGAAAGTTCTCCAAGACTGTTTTATTTTCATAGATCTAATTTTGATCATTAGAACGATGGATCTGTAAATATCTAATCTCTTCTGCCATGTGGATCTCCCATCACTTTTTTTTTACTCTCCTACAGTAGCAAGTTTCAAATTATCATATCACTTGGGAGACTGATATTTGGGGCACTGCATACTTTGCTACAGAAAAGTCTTTAGATTATGTAATAATCACACAAAAAGTTATTGTTTACTAGGAGAACTAGCATAAAATAGATTGTATACTCACCAATATTCTTATAATAAAGGAATAAATATCAGATGGCAATTTTGATGTAGCTGTGCAAAAATAAAGCACTGTTTGCTATGCAAATTGTATTTTACTTTAACAAAATAATTCAATGTCCTCAAAATAGAATGGCTGAAATATATTTTGTTGTGTGTTTTTCACCTTACTTTATATGCATCTCTTGCATATCTTGAGAACTGGAATCTCATCCAGTTTCTTCATTATTCTACAATTTTATCTTATTTCACTATGAAACACTTCATTCCTTTCCCTCCTTTACCTTCTTTTCTGTATGTCTTCTTTCTCGCTCTTCATGTCTTGTTTTTTCCTCCTCTAGAAAAGAATATGTATAAATTAATGACCTCATTTTATGATACTGAAACTCTGTACATAGTTAACTCCAGCAAGTAAAAAATAATATTTAAATTACATGGGTTTTCTAAAACATAAGAGCTTTCTAAAAAGAACTTAATACTCCTGAAATTCTCTCTCCAAAGATGGTTACTCCTTTTTCTTTCCTAATGAATCACTCTGTTCTCAACTGCCTTGTGTAAGAGGAGTAATGACACATGCCACTAACTGCAGCAATCGCCCTGCAACTTGGGGATTCAAATGGATCACTCAGTAGAGAATGTCCAGGCAGGCAGTTACTTGCCCTCTTAAAGTCAACTGACCACCAAAACCACTGACAATCACCCCCTCTTCAGTGAAAGAGAAAGCAGCATCAAAAAAACTACCACAAGATTCTGTACAGCTATACATTTCAGTATATCTGCCTCTCACACCTGCCTGTCTATATCCTCTCTGTACCAATGGGGTTTGGATTCAGAGCATTTCTATCTAAATATCATGTTTCAAAGTACAACAGCAACTCAGTCCAACTTACCCAAATGGTGCCTGCTTTCTCTTCTTCTGTGGTATTCTTTATCTCTTCCTTCAAATGACTTCAGATTAATTTGTGTATCTATCTGTCTTATCTCAAGTCTTTTATGCTTTTTATCTCGTTCTCTAGTGCTCTCCCTGTCCTTATCTTTTGTTCCACTGTGCCTTTCCTTCTCCAAACTTGACTCTTGAAGCTTATCTTTGTATCTCTCTCGGCCTCCTTCTTTCTGGTGTTCTTTGCCCCTTTCTCCCCTTTCTCTCTCTCTCATTTTATCCCTGTCTCTTTCAGCAGATTTAAATCTCTCTCTCGTTCTTTCCTTACTCTTCCCTCTGTCTTTGTGTTCATGTTTATGAGTATCTGTGTCATAAGCAGACTTCTCTTTCTGCAGTTTCTTTTCTCTGTGCTTTTGGTCTTCAGTTTGACTACCTGGTTGTGATGCCTGAATAAATAAATAAAACAAAAATCTATTATTATAACTCTGCAATCTTTTTTGTTTAGTATATTCATATGAAAAAATAAATAAATAGTGGATTGCTAACAATGAATTCAATTTTCCACTCTGTATTAAAATGCTGATTTACTTTTAGCTTACTTTGTAAAATTCCTAACATTATGTCTGTACTTACTGTAAAAAGAACATTATTAAAAATAAATGAAGTAAATATAAGCTATTTTAAAGAATTTGATTAAAAAAACCCTACTGTACTGTGGAAGTGTGCATTGTGTTTAGAGATAGGTTGAAAAAGTAACTAAGCATCTTAAAGCTGTTAGCTCATGTAGACAGAAACTGCCATCTTGTAAAATATGTTACAAATAGAAACAATAATGACAGATAACAGGGAATCCTGCAGATGCCTTTAAAATAGATCATATAAAAACTATGAAAGTAAGTTCTTGGCCTAGGTCCCTTGAGGATGCAACTATTCTTGTATTTTATTAAAGTCGTAAGAAATTCTATTTTAACTTTCCTGAAACAAGTAGCACAACTCCCACTGATTTCACTATATCCATGATTTCAGCTATGCATTCAATGCAGAACGAACAGAACTTGCTTAAATCATAGTCTATGAGTAAAATTAGTTTAACTTTATCCATCTGTTTCACAGAAATGAAAGTCCAATTACATTGGTTCAGTTGGAACTAAAGGATTTCATCTTAATGTTACTGAGAAATACTAAGGACTTCCACTTTAGCTCTGGCACTGAAATAATGGGGAGCTTTGAAATGGAATTGATAGAAAGCTAGGTCAGAGATTAACAAGAAGGATGCTTTAGTTTATCAAAGCAGTAATGAAGATTTGTACATAGAAGACACATATTGAAAAACAGCTTTAAAAAACACAAACAAACAACAGCACAAAAGTAATGTGAATATCAACAGTGTAACTGACTGGAGTCTGAATGCCCATCTGACCAGCAGATAATGAATCAGTTCTATAGTGCATAAGAAACATCATAGATGGTGATAACAAATACAATACATAATGTACCTGTAGGAAAGTGAATAGGACAGGTTGGACGGGGTCTAGGGGGAGGTGTCTGTGCCCGTGGCAGGGGGTTGGAACTAAATGATCTTTAAGGTCCCTTCCAACCCAAACCATTCCATGATTCTATGATATATTCCAGAAAGATATCATAGATACTTGCATTTGGGTAGCCAGTAAATGAGACCCCATTGTGTGCTGCATGATTACCACAACAATGGAATCTTTTCCATTTACCCTGTGAAGAAATCCATAGAATACTCTTACAGGATTTGTGTAGCTGGAAACAGCTGAGTGGACACACTTGGACTAGTCAGATTCCATAACAGTTGGTTGTGGCAAGGAAGTCAGCAGCTACATATTAAAGAGATGCACTGTTTGTATTCAGTGATGCAGATTTGAAGTGTCTGGTGTATGAAAAAGCTTCAAAGATCTATTATAGGTCCCACAAGGAAGAGTGACTGGGAGAACAATCATCAACACCCAATGTTTAGACTGTCATTAAATTCTACTGTTGTAAGGTAATATCAAAACTAGTAGAAATAAATTCAAATCACCCTAAGATGTTTCCTGAGTTCTTCTGCTTTCCAAGTATCTTCTTTGGTTCTTCTCTAGAATAGAAAAGACAGCAAAAGACTGAGTAATACATCTGCAGAGAGGAGTAAATAATGAACAGTTTTTCAAAGGTATATATGGCAAGTAGCACTGAATGTTGTTATGTAAACACTAATTTGATGTAGCCCTTATGTGCATACTCACAGGATACCTGACCTGACTGGGCCAAGTACCAAGACAGCACCCTTTGTAATAAAACAAAAGCATCCTTTGAAGTTTTATTTTCTTCTGATATTTAAGAAAAAAGAAAAAAAAAAAACCTACAAATATTTACTACTGCAGAAATTCAGATGAGCAAGTAAAATCAAAGCTGAACATTTTCTTAAGTGAAGTTTCAATAAAGCTTAAGAGATTCAGCAGAACTTGTGTGAGGGTAAACTGGAAGGATATAGATAGAAAAGAACAGAGTATTGCAGTCTCAAACAGTGACCTATTTAAAATCCCTAATGTACATGAATATGCTTCAGTTTGAGACAATACTTAGGTACATCTCAGCAAACAAAGAAAGAATGTTGTTGTTAACACTTCAATGCCAATATAACCAATGGCCGGTATCGGACAAGGTAGTTTGAGACTTATTTCAAAACTCAAGCAAAAAAAAAAAAAAAGCATGCAACAAATATTTATAAATAAAACATGAACAGCCCTCGCTATTTTCATAAACCACCAATCTTCTTCTGCGGAAAGATCCACGGCTGATGGGGCCTCATCATTCCACTAGAGGAATAAGGACTTCCTTACTAGCGCTACTTGGGTAAGTTGACAAAACAAGGAGAAAGGAATTGTCCAGAGAGCGCCGTGTGGGTCTCGGGGCCGGCAGGAGAAACCCTGGGGCTGCCCCTGCTTTGCACCACGGAAGGGCCGCCTTATCCAGCGCCAAGGGACACGGGTGGCGGCAGCGAGACGCGGCCAGATGAGGGGATGGCGCCGGCAGGCACCAAGGCATACACGGTCAGGAGCTGGGGGAAGCCGAGCACAAGCACAAGCCGGGCCGGGCGACAGCCGGGCCCCGCTGCCACCGTCCCCGGCGCCTCCCCAGGTCCCCCCCACCCAGAAGCGGGGAGAAAGGGTGGAAGCGGGCGGCCCCTCGCGCGGTGTCCGCGGCAGCACCGGCAGACTCAGCCGGACCCCGACCGCTTCAGCAGCCCCTCACCTTGTCACCCTCCATGGCGGTGGGGGGGGGGGGTGCGGGGGCAGGGAGAGGACGGGGCGCCGGGTCCCGCCACCACCGGCCCTCTCCGAGCGAGCCGGAAAGCGCGGCGGCTGCGTTCGGGCCTGCCTAGCAACGGGCGGAGAGGGGAAAGCAGCCGATCGGCCGAGAGAAGGCAGCGGGCGGGCGGTGCTGCCGCACGGGATTGTGGGCAGAGAGGGGCAGGGAGCGCGGCGGTGGCGGGAGAGTTCCGGGTCTGCCGGAGTCGGTTCCGCCGCAGCGGGGGTGTGCGTGGCCGCGCCCGCCCTTTCTTAGCCAAGAGCGGCAAGAGGGGGATCGCGTGGCCGTGGAGAGGTTTTCCCGCTCGAGCCGGTGCCCCCCTGGGCTTCCAGCGGCGGAGGGACGGCAGGGAGAGCTCGGGTGGATCCCGTTCGCCCCTGAGCTGCGGGCTGAGTGCGCCCTGCAGCCGCTCCTGGGGCTGCCTCTTCTGGCAGGTCGTGTACGGGGATTGTGGGGACCGGGCCGAGGGGGATCTGCCGTTCACCCAGCTGGCAGAGGCGGGGGGGGGAACGTCACCTGGAGAAATAAAAGTGTTTGTGATATTCGCAGCAAGTACCGGAGATGTTTTCTGCTACTGAGAGCAGGTGGCAGTTTACCGAGCGCACTGAGACTCGATGGGGACGATGGCTGCCGGCAGGAAAGGTGTGTGCTGGGCTCACGGCAAATATTTACAACCTCTTTACAGCCTGTTCACACGGCAGTTTAAAAGAGTGAGTAATCATTCCTCCAGGCGCTTTTCACTTTGTTGCCTGTTTTTTTGTATTAAAAGTAAAAAAAAGCCCGAATCTTAGTGGTAACGTTTGAAAAAAATTAGTGAGGAAAAAAAAAAAGCAAAGGAAAAGGCATTTTTGCATTTGAGAAACTTGCTTGACGGTATTAGAGGAATTTGTTACCCTGACTACAAAGAGATAACATTTAACCCCGTATATTTGGCCATAAATAGTCATTTGACAAATACATACAAAACGCTGATTAAGTTGCCTCTTATTAACGTTCCCAGAATAAATAATCTGTAAAAGTTGCCTCCCTGTCTGGACTATGAAATATTTTCCTTTATCATGCAGCAGAAAAGCAAAGGCAAATTGGCAAGCAATTAAAAGGTTAAAAACAAACACACAAAACAAAAAAACCCAAAAAAATAAAACCAAACAACAAACCCCCTTGATATTTATTTCTTAAAATTTTATTAATTTTTTTAATTAAAATTCTATT
>JAOEGS010001766.1:0-13598 GCA_025447755.1 Corythornis vintsioides
TCTAGTTGAGGGTGTCCCTGCTCCCTGCAGGGGGGCTGCACTAGATGCCCTTTGGAGGTCCCTTCCAGCCCTAAACAGTCTATGAATCTATGATCTTACAGGTTGAATATCATTAAATTAGCAGCATTATCACTTCCAGTCTCCTCACTGGCTTCCTCAGGAAGACTCCCCACATGGATGTTGTTCCAGAGCTGTGCCCCACTGATTTAATCCTCACATTTTCTTTTTCGTCCATGGGGCACATCCTATCTTAACAGCACTAAGTAACTGAAAATGAATGTTTCCTTACCCTTGTCTGTGGGCTTTTTTGGAGTGACCTGAGTAGTGGGAGTATCCCGAATACGTCGATTCCGTATCCATTGCAGCAGACATTGGATCTGCACGGGTACAGATTTCACTTAGAAGACCAGTTCTGAGTGCTCCTGAGGTGGAGAGTTCGTGGTAAAAGTGCTTTCCTGGGTACTCTTTGTTTCTCAGTCATCAGTGAGGTCTGGTCCTTAGAGAGCAGGTGAGCTTCACTTACAAGAAACCCGATGAGAGGGGAGGGAGGGTGCTCAGCTCCTCACGGTTGACCTAAGGGAAGAGAAACAGGCATGGAAGTGATCTCTAAGGAAAGAGCATCATCCCCACTGCAGCAATGCCCTCACCCTGGCCACGTGTCACCACTCATCACACTGTGCCCAGTTCACAAGCTTGTTCTGGCCAACATCTCCTAGTCTAGTGAAACAGATGCATTTGTAGAGCTTTAAATAAACTGATAACGTATCTCTGTTTTGCAGTCTAGTCCACTGGTCTAAAAATCCAGAAAAAAAACCAAACCAAACAGCCTGTCACCTGGAAAAGATAGTGACTTGGAGAAGGCTCAGCAGCCTAGATACTGAAATTCATCCCCAGAAAAAGCAGTGGGCTCACCTTAGTCTCCTCAGTTGTATAACACACAGCCCAAACACCCACCCCGATCCAGATTGTCAGCATTACAGCCTGTAAGTAGGGGGAAAGGGGTGAGGGGGTGACAAGAACTGCATAAGAGGATCAGACCACCATGTCTGAACCTGCTTTGTTTTCACAACAGCAAGGTGTGCCCATTTTACAAGCACTGAGTTACTATTACAATCAATGGCACTATGAGCACCTCCCTTTCTCTGTCACCTTTGCCTCCAGAAGCTAATTTGGGTCTTGAAGAATTGAGTTTTACTAAAAATTGACTCTATATATACACATACTAATAACACTGGGGAGAGCTGATTAGAGATCACAGCTAGCTTATATGGGCCAACAATTCTTACAACGTACTTCCATTTGGAACAGAAGCTGAAGTCTCATCTGTAAAGGGCAGAAGTGTGTCATGTTTTTTGGAACAGGAGTAGGGCAACAGCAGAACCATTTCCAACAATGACATGTCAAAAAAACCCTGAACCCAGTGGGGAAGAAGGGTAGATGCCACCCCACCTTCCAAACCCACATCCTGGGTGAAAAGAGAAATGGAAAGGTTTGGGTTTGAGCTGCTGGTTTGGGGAAATGTGCAAAGGGTGAAGAGGTGCAGATGGAGGGGCTGAAGCTACAGATGGAGGGACCTTGGCACAGTTCAGCATTTAGCACTCTCACATGCCTCCTGCCCAGACAACTGCTGCCAGCCAACACAGGGCTACAACCATGCAGCACTTTCAAAGTGGGCAGAGACCACTTTCAATTAGATCCCTTCAACGTTTTCTGCTCACAGCAGTTTTCAAAGCTGTTAGCAATAAAACAGTCAACCACTGCTCTCAGCCCTCTCCCTCCCCAAACACAGAGGGACAACAGAAACTGGGCTTTATACTGGGCCAACTATCCTTTCCAGCCAGAAGACACTTCCACTAACACCTCCAGAGAAGCTTGTAACCAAAGAGAGAGCTCTGCCACATGCAAGCTGTGCCAAAGAACAAAGCCTCTTCCCCACAGGGCTCCTTGGCTGGCAGTGCAAACTGCCATGACATACAGAAGTTGCCATTGAGAGCTGCAGGTATTTGCACACCACTTGGTCTTGCCAGGGCTTTTGGAAAGGAGAAAGAGGGGAGGATGTTTTGTGTACAGGAATTCACAAGCTCCAAGTGCATATCATACCTTGAGAAATCTCCCCAAAGACAGCAGACAGTTTAGGAAGGACAAAGAAGGATGGGAACACACAGCCCAGATTTGGGAGGGGAGGAATGAGGCTGGATTTAAACACAGGGAAACATAAAGCCAAGGCACGGTACAGTTTGGAAAATGGCATCATTACTGTAACAGGAACAAAAATCCCCCAGCCTGGGACACATGATGGGAAGGCTCATTAACTCCCTAGGCTCACACACAGCCTGGAGCTTACAGCTCCAGCAAATTGGCTGGGACTCATTAAGCTGACTTTTACCTCTTGTCCTGCCTGCTGTCCTGCTAGGCAACCACAGAAAAAAAAATCCTTCCTCTCTATCTGCTCTTCTCCAATGAACGTGGGCAAGGAAACCAGCCCTCTACCTTCACAAAGCATTAGAATACCAACAGAGGAGATGGCAACACACAACCCTGAAATCATCAGGCACTGCAAACCAGAAACACCCTGTTGAACAAAGAGGGGTAACAGGTATTATAGGCTTTAACCACTGCAGGCTTAAACCACTGACTGTTTGTGATGCTGCTGGCATCCCTTTTGAGAAGAACAGCCACTGTCTTCACAAATACACACCACCAGGAATAGGAAAAGCAGGGCGAGCTGCCAGCACACATCAGTAACAGTTATGCATTTTTCCTAGGCTTCTAGGAAAGGATCAACCCCCAGCCTTTTCCTCTAACCAGAATTCTCTAAAAAGCACTTCCCTCCTGCTCCCAGATAGAAAAATCAGAGCAGAGGCAAGGGTTGGGAACAGAGCTCTCCTCTGACCCCTCTAGCCCCATCAGCACAGGATCACACTGCTCTGGAGATGCTGGAGAATACTTCAGGCTGCCTAGACAGCAACCATGAGTGAGCAGTGCCCATTTGACAGTGGGTGAAGCAAGGCAGAGCTGGGCAGCAGGCAGGGAAAGCACTGGTGGGTAGACTGACACAGGAAGATCAGGGCAGGCTGGATCATGCCAACTTTCCTTTTCTGTGTAAACAAGAGCAACGGTTTTCACACAGCTCTGTGAAAAGTCAACAGGGTGGCCCCCCAGAACGTTAAGTCTCCTGGATTGTTGTCAAAAAGCAGCATGATGAACCTGGGGACTCTGCATCACTGGACTCTGCCCAGGTACAACACACAGCAGAGGCTAAATAGATCTTCCTGCCAAGGCAGCTGCCAGGAATAAAATATACCTGCCCAGCTTCAGCTGGAAAAAGCAGAAGACCACTGGCTTTTTGTGGTGCCCTACCAAGGACAATTGTGAGGAAGGCTCCCCAGATTTGGTCAGCAAAGGACAGCCTGGGCTGCTGGCTAGACACCACTCCCAGTCTAAGCAGGATGAGATGAAGAAACCAAGGAGGGAGGAGCACAGTCCAAACACACAACTCATAGCCAAGCAAAGCAGGTTACCTGCCTCCTGGTCTGTTTTACAGTGGGAAGGGGATCAGCTCTACCCAAGAAAAGCTTCTGGAACTGCTGGGGAAGAGGTAGAGAGGGGACCAAAAGACAACTAACATGCTAAGCTAGATCTCCAAGAACCCTTTCAGTGGCATTGACAGAAGTCAAGGTTGGATTAGCCAGCACCCCAACAGGGCCCACCACTAGCACTGTGAAGTGTGTCCTTCATAGCACCACCACCTCCAAACTAAGCAGTGTCTTTGAACTCCTCTGCTCCATTACTAAATCACTATTGATGATGATTCTTACCCTACCCTTCCAGGCAAGGACAACTGTGCTGCATAGAGAAGCAGCCTCCTCATTCAAGGCCTCAACCCTCCACAAGCAAGTGTGAATGAAGAGCCCAAATGAGCCAACTGAAACTGCTTCACAAAAGATCACTGCATCCTGCAGGACTCTGCTGAAGGCACGGTCTGTTTGCAGAGCTTCTGGCTCTGTGTGAAAGCAAGTGCCTTTGGCCCCAGGGGAAAGCTGGGCTGTATTTCTGCACGGACAAGAAAGACAGTTTAAGTAGCTTCCACCTCCACACCATGGTTCACCACTCTCGCTTGTGTCAACACAATTCTCAGCAAGCAACAGCACTGCTGAAAAAAAAAAAAACCCAAACAAATCAAAATAAAAGAAATGTTTCCCCTTTCTCCCCCTTACCATGCTTTTGTCTTGGATCCTTCCCATGACCTAGTTCACAGCACAGCCCCAAACAGCAAAAGCAACACCCGGGAGAATAAGGAACAGCTAAAGGGGAGCTGGGAATGCCTTCTCCACTCTGACCATGCCAATGGTGTAACTGCACACCCAGCAGTTTGCTTCCAGCAGGGCCAGCACTCTCACTTGGCCTTTGAGTTGCTCACTGATGTCAGAAGGATGCCAAGTGCTAGGTGGAAAAGAAAAAAAAACCCACTAAGGACACCCCAGAGGAAATGTAGGGACCGTATTCTGGCAAGAAGGATGGCTGCATCCTGCACGACAGCAGAGAAATGTAGTTACTCCCCAAATGCTGTGGAGATCTCTGTAATTACAGTTTCTATGCAGCTACACCACTCATTGTTACTCCCTCTTTTCATATGCTCATAAATCTCCAAAAAGAGTTCTTTTGAATCGCTATTTTCCATGCTGGGAGCCCAATCCCATTTCCAATGAAGTTCGCTTTGTGATCATCTTCAAGGGAGCACAGTTTGGCTCCCAGCCCAAGGGAAATTTAAAAGAGCAAGTTCCATCTTTAAATCAAAGAGGGCAAAGGCAAACAAGAGCTCTCTTTTACATCCCATGGCTTTCCCCATGGATTTTTTTCCCCCTGTGAAGCCGAGGCAAATAGCTGCAGAGCAGCTCAGCTTTGAACCCCTCGTCTGTACGGTTCCCAACTTACTCCGTTCAAAAGTTGCAATCAATTCGAGTTGATTTCTCAGTGTGTTCCTGGAGCTGGAGGCAGGGGGAAGTGGCATCTGGAGCACAAGCAGCCGCGGGTGCCGGCGAGGACGCGCCGCGCTCGGCTCCGCTGCCAGCCCCGCTCCGTAACCAGCACCAGCTGTCCACTGGGTGCCCACGAGCTACTGAGCAGAGAGGAAGAATTTCTGCCCAAGAACTAAGCTATGGGATAGCAGCAGGGTGCAGAAGTAGAACATAGAGGGCTAAGCAGTGAGGAAGCCTGTGCAGCCTGTTATTCACTGGAGAAAAACCAGGAGTTCCGTCACTTGCTGTGTTCCGACTGCATGTCTAGCAGGACCCGTGAGCAATGCCACAGGAACCTTTTGCTTTTGAATTTCCTGAGCAGGCCCCAGTCCAGCAATTTGATCTGTAAGCACAGAAGTTCACCCGTGCTAATCTACTCGCAGAGCCAAGGCTTTCTGTTTTAACAGATGACAAACTTGGGGAAACAAGGGTTTGGTTGGTTTTTTTTCCTAAAGCTTTCTATTTATTTGCGCACGTTATTAAATAAGGTGAATTCTGGCCTTCATTATACACATAAACCAGAGTTTTTATTCTATACAGAGGTAACTCCTGATTTGCAAGCCCCTCATTCTAAAAAATAAAATAAAAATGTTTAGGAGTCAACAAATTCAACCCCACAAGCAACAGGTTCCCTTTCCTTTGGCTTCTCAGAGGCTTCTTAAAAAGACTTCACAGACCCCCCCAGGAATTTCCAACCCTTAGACTGAAAAGCATTAGTCCATGACACAGATAGTTCAAAAAGGAAAGTCACTTAGCATATTGAAGCAATCCACCTGCACGTTTAATCAGGATGTATGACAACACTGATCTGAAAATACAGCAAGTTTGTTTCAGCTGACAACAGAAAAGCCCATCCAAAACCACCCCACAGGGCAGCAGTAAGCCTGGCCTTTTGCCTCCCTGTTACACAGCCAGCAGTTGGGATCTTCTCTGCACAAACCCATCAGTGAAGCATCTCCCTGGAGGGTGTCCTTTGCCCACTGCAAGAACCATAACTGTGCTACCCCAAGTTTCTGAAGCATGACCAGCAGTCAAGTCTATCACACAAATTTTAGCTGAGCTGCATCCTGTCAGTCTGGTGAAAGCTTCTGCTTCCTCACTTCTATGTCCCTCCTGCTTTACTGGAGACATGCAGTGTGGTAGAAGGCATCGTGGCCTTCCCCTCACTACTAGAGCAGCTAGGACTGTACACAGCAACAGTTTCCCATGCTGACGTTTAAAGCCCTACAGCTTTACTGAAACAGGGGAAAGACTCTTACCAAGACTCTTCATATGGTGTCTATCCAAGCCAGGCAGTACCTGTACCTTATTTCCAAAGGTGGCTTTTAGCACTGAGATAGCATTAAAAGCTATAGACTGCACAGCTCCCTCTTCCTTGAGGATATTCACATCTTCCTTCATTTTCTGTTCAAATTTAAAATGAAAAAAAGAGTTTTACAGAGCCTGATTGAGTTCCTAATGTACAACATAGAGGGACTCCATGCTACAGAGTCTCCCTCTGTCTCCCACCTCACAATTAACTCTGTACAAAGGCAATTCTGATCTTTAAAGAAGAAAGAGCAAAGGCATTGACTCTGAGGAAGCAATCATTGCTTTTTCATTTGATCCAAGTCAGGCAACTCTGAAGTAAAGGCTACTGAGAAATTAGAAGTCATAAGATAGTTTTCCCAAGGCTTCATTCCACCAAACTCCCCAGTGACAGTACCAGATACAGAGGACACTTATTGTTTCCCACAGGCAGACCTGGACATCACAGTTCTCCACTCGGGTCTGCCTCCAGGGCCCCTTCCCTAGTCAGTACAACACACCCTGCAGCAGCAATGCCATATTTTGTGTATCACACTCCACTTAGGTTGTCAGAAAAGAGGGTGGAGGAGAGGCAGGCTACCACAGCACCACAACACGCAGTCTTTCTAGAACAACTGCAGTCATCTTGGTAGCATTTTCCTAGTATGGTATCCTGGTCTCCCAGTAACCCATCTCCCAGTAAGCCATCCAGAGGTGCACATGCCCATAAGGGTCACCAAGAACAGTACCACTACTAACCCAAACTGAAAGGCCAGCAGCTGCCACAGGGAGCTACTGGCCAATAACCACAGGCAGTTAGATACTTGCCCATGTGGTTCTAACACAGTTTGGGATCATTCCCAAGTTTCAGCTCATAGGCAGCATTCTTAAGGGAGGCTTTCTGTAAGGCTCTATTCACCATTTATTTTTCAAAATTAACAAGTGAAATGATCACAGAACCAACACTAGTCCCATAGTTGCAAGCAGCTATACAGCCAAACCCCAGAGGGGGAAAAGAGCCAAGCATGGTCAGAATGAAGCTCTTCAAAGATGGCAAAGCATTGCTGAAGCTCTCTTCACCACAGCATTTCTCCTCAAAGTCGGGACGCCCAGCTGATGAGCTCACAGGCAATGACACTACCAAATATCCTCTGTAACACCCTCCCTTGCTCTTCCAGCCAGTGGGAATTCATTTCTTAACTCGACAGCTGCAGAGATGTGGGCAATTCACCATCAACAAACCCAGGTCCAATACCCCACTGCTACAAACAAGCCACAGAATTGCTCTGTTCTGCCTCCTCAGACCAAAATCCCTCCCATCAAGTCGCTCACGTTTTCTTAAACCCCGCACGTCAAAGAGTTCAACCCTTGACATAAGGGGAATTGTTTACAACCTTGCCAGGCTGCTAAACAAGAAAACACCAAAGCGATAGGACGGTGCTGAAACCCAAGAGCTCTGCAATAGCTTTGCCCTCTGTTGGGCGCGCTCAGGAGAAGCGTTCACCCGGGGCTAGCACTGCCAGGGTGCAGGAGGAGACTCCTCTCGGCTGTAGTTGGAGCAGCTCTGTCTCTGGCCATGTGAGCTGGAGCTTCCCCAGGCCATAACTTGCTGAAGGGAAACAACTGTTCAGCCCCCTGAGCCCGGGCATCACTTCAGCGACCAAAGCAGCTTCTTAGACCAGAGAAGCGCAACTCTGTCTCCTCTTCCCGTGGTCTCTTTGGGGCCGACCCCTTTGCTGCCCAGAGGGGTGGACCCAGACATCAAAAGGCTTATTTTATACGGCCTGGACGTGAGGCACCAGCAGAACCTTCACCCCAGCGTACATTCAGCCGCGCTGGTGCACCAACGAACAGCCCACGGATTCCTTCAAAGGCAAGGCTCAGCAGAAAAAGCGCTGCCCACCGCCGGGGCTGCACCTACAGCCTTGGGCGGCATTTCAGGGCTTTACCCCGGGGAACTCGAGATCTCTCCCGCCCGCAAAGCTAAGCCGGGACCGCCACCCAGCAGCCTGACGGCGGGTTGCGGCCCGAGCCCCGGCGAGCAGGAGGGAGGCCCGGCAGCCGCCCCAGCCCGCCTTCCCCCTCCGCCCGAACACGGCAACCGGCGCCCGGCCAGCCCGGAACGCGCCGGGCAGGGACAGCGGGGGACGCGGGGGACGCAGGGGGAGAGGGGTCGCCCCCCGCAGCCGGAACCACCGCAGCCCAGACGGACTCTCAGCAGCCCCCGCCCCGCCTGCAGACCCCTGTGGCAAGGCGCGGGAGCGCTGGAGGGGCTGCGGGGCTCGGGAGGTCAGCACCCCGGAGCCGAGCAGCGGCGGGAGGGTGGGGTGGAAGGTAAAGCCGCCGCCGCCCCCCGCACCGCACCCGACCCGATCCCCCCCCCCCTCCCCAGCAGACAAGGCAGGCAGACAGGCGAGCGAGCAGAACGACGGACGGATGGACTCACCTCCCTCCCGTAGCCACCCCATGCCGCTCCCGGCACCCACCCACCGCCTTCCCACGGCGGCGGCCGCCGTCGCTCCTGCTGCCGCCGCTTTCCGCTTCCTGTGCCCGGCCCCGCCCCGCCGACGCCACCGCCCCCCGGCCCGGCCTTCCCTCCCCGAGAAGCGGCCGCCCTCCCGCCCAGGGGGACCCCAGCCCCCTCAGTCTGCGACCGCCGGTAGCTCAGCGCTGCCCTCCCGCCGGAGCCAGGCTTCTCCCAGCCGGCCACTGCTGCAGCTGGAGCCCGTGGGGACATGCGGCTGGACCTACCCACCGCCCGCCTAACCCTGCTCCCGGGTGCCCACCTCAGCCCCTACGGCCCCTCCGACGCGGAGCCCTTCCGGCTCGCTGCAGCCAGGCTAGCCCCTCAGCTGCCCTTACACCGGCACTGTCTCCTCCGGCAGAAATCTGAAATCCCTTTGAGCCGTCCCAGCCACTATGAAAACGTTCTTGGGCTTGCTTTCTCCGAGGCTAAATGTATTGCTAGGCAGAAAATTGCCCAGCCTTTGGGACCGATTGGTCTGTTCCTCTGCTCATACAGCCTTCAGCTGCAGCGCACTTTGCCCCTGCTCACAGGAGGTCTGCAAGGAGGAAAGACCTTTTGCTCCCCCACGGAGAAGGGCCTGGTGTGCCTGAAGCCACCAACAGCTGCCCTCAGCCTGCCTTGAGCACCAAATCCCTTACAGCCTCTGCTTGGTTGGAAACAGCCAAGAGCTCTGCCTGCATGCAAGTCACCTTTTCTGTTCTCAAATGGTGCCCCTTTTTCAATTCCCCTCTATGTTGCCTTACCATTTAGAAATATTTCTCAGCCAGTACAATGTGCCAGCAGCTGGAAATGCATGGAAAAAAAGCCCAACCCTAGCACCCAGATTCCAATCCTGCACTTGTACTCCTCAAAGAAAATCCAGTGTACGAAGAGAACAGAAGATGCTGAGTGAGGTTGTTCTATCAAATTCTGTGGGGGTTTATCTTCCCCCTCACTCCCTCTTTCCACAATAATGCCACTGTTCTATTGATGGTGCTCTCCCCCTACTCAGCATCTGTACAACATGGAATGCCTTTACATTAGGAATTAGAAGAAAATTTTCCATTTTGCTTGGATGTGGTAGTTCCATTACCTCCTGTTTTGCAAGGCACACGTGCTTACCCAGCCCTGGCACTGGCTGGAAGAGGCCAATATCAAGCTATAGGCACCATCCTGAGTGATGCATCAAGATGTGTCTGAACTTGCCCAAGCACGCTGCTGCATTCCAGGCACTGGCCCTGCCCTGGGAAGTGCCCAACACCCTGCTCAACACCTGCCACTCAGCCCCCCTGGCCCCCCACGGCATCACTATCCCCACGGGACTTGCTTCCGTCCCTCTGAGAAGTGGGGGAAAGGTGCCAAAAAGACAGCAGGCTAAAGGTTCTGCAGGACATGCATCTGCTGTAGGGGAGAGACTTGTTGCCAAGAGCAAGGTCTTACCTGTGCTGTGTGAGAAAGAGGGCAAGGGATGTTGCTGCCCTGCCCAAAAGGCTACTGAAACTCAAGGGAAAGCTTCAAGGTTTTTTTTTTTCAAAGGTCTTTAACTGGACTTCTTTGAAATCTACCAAGGAAGTCTGCTAAATCTGTATTTCTTCTCCTACTGTGTTGCTCCAGCAGCTTCTTCAGATTTATATTCTAAATACAAAATAGTTTTGTAGTCTAGAGCAGCAGGACTTGTTGCACTACCCCCCAGAAAAGAGATTGCCGAGATCTGTTCAATGTTCAGTTCCCTTCTGATCTGATCTTTTCCCATCCCATGGCCCCTGCCAGAAGGAAATGTTTTAGGGAAGGATCTACAAGTGCTCCAGTACATGACCCCAGCACTGCTTAATGCCATGCTCTTAGCTGCACACAGACAGATAGATGAGGTGAAGCCATTAAGATCATTTCTTTATGACAAATCCCTTAAGGTTTTGAATCACTCTGTCCTATATTTTGATTTGCTAATCACAGTGCAGGATCACCATACTATCCAGACAAATCAGCTAAATTAGAGTCTGTGTTCTCCTTTCTAGGACTATCTATAGTAAAGTGGTGGAGTATTCACAAAACTTGACACGTAGGTTACATTTTTAAGTCATCTCTTTGCTCAAAAGTACTTTCTTTTTTTCCTCCAGGACCATTAGATTCACTTATTTTTAAATAAATCCATCTACTTATCCTTTTACTTTTCTACTGATCATTTTTGTGGGCCAACTCTGCCTTTGTTTGGAGACACATACAGATAATATCATTAAGATACCAAGACTGAATTTCTTGTAGCTTTTCTCCATCACCCTGGAAACCAGTCTTCCTCTTTCTTTCCCCCACATCTAGACTCCAACTTCCCCAACATACCCTGATAATGTTTGTATTGCAAAACTGTGACAAAAATCACATATAGCATGTGTATAGATAAACCACATACAGCATGTGTGTGGATAAAACATAAAACCTGATTGATTACTCCACTTTTTCACTGTTTTCTGAGTAGAATAAAAAGATCATTCTAGAGTTACAGGCAGGCAGCCAGAATCTGCCTGTGCAATGCTTTGAGTATCAGAGGCTGTACCTTCTGAAGTAAGAAACATAAGCATGAGCTGAGGCAGCACAAGTACAAATGTCATTCTGAATTACTGCCCACTTTTATATTGCATCAGCTGGAGCCTCCACCATGGGATGGAGAAGAAAGTTTATCACTGAGACTGGGTGCCACTTGATAGGTCCTATCTACTGAAGGTAATGTCCCATGACAGATATGCACAAGGAGTCACATCTCAGCTCTTATGCTGCAGAAAGCCTTGTTCAGAGGAAGAGAGAGGCCAGGGAGACAAGCCTACCAAACAACACCTTCCTTCCCTTTTGGGGTGGTTGCTATTTAGAAAGGGAAAATGCCCAGCTGAAGAAACAGCACGACACATTTATTTTGCATGGCAACTTGCATGAAAGCTACTGAGCCCTTTATGGAATCAGTTGTCCAAAATACAAGATATCTGCTCAAACAATGAGAAATCGTGGGTAGCAAACAGCAGAAAACCTGTTTGCAGCACTAGGCTGACATGCTGCAAAATCTAGTTCAGGATTCAGCTGAAATCTCACTTCCATGTCACAGCAGATAGAGGTAGGACTTTTCTTTGGGTTCAGTAGATGGAAAGAATATTATTTTAAAAAGAAAAGGAAAAAAACCCACCTAAACCACACACAAACCCCGTAACCCCACACTCCAGAAGCATTTTCTAAGTAAATGTAAAGGGGGAAAAAAACCCAAGGTATATTTCAGCTCTACAGGCCAAGAGGATGGGGGGGGGGAAAGAGAACCTATTTTGTCTGATTTACCACTAAATTAGAGGACTAGAATCTGTTGCATACCATGACCTTTCCCCTGTGCTTGCCAGGAACCTTGCAACCCCCCATGTGGACCCCACCTTAGGGTGGGAGGCACAGGACAGAGGCAGAGCCTCAACTCCTTGTAGAAAGAAAAGCAACAGGCCTCAAATAGGAATGCCTGGTGGTGACAGATGCTGTACTTCAACCTATTCTGGAGGACTCAGCCATAAGACAAATCTTGTCCATGTGTAACTGCAGGGTGGCCAGAGAACCCACAAGTGGACAGGTATTTATCCACAAGTGTGTGTGAGGCTGAGAAATGAGACTGCACACACTGGAACATTTGGGAACTAAACATTTTGAAGGGCAATAAATACACAGGAATAGGTGGAAGAACAGAGCCTTGAGTCTGCAGAATGAGATTTTATAGAATCATTGAACCATTAAGATTGGAAATGACCTTCATCAAGTCCAACAGTCTACTAAATAGTATCAGGACCACTAAACCACATCCTGAAGTGCCACATCTAGTTATTTTTGGAACACCTCCAGGGATGGTGATTCCACCACCTCCCTTGGGCAGCCGTTCAAGACTGCTCAGGGGATTTTGTGTTCTGGCAAAGAGAAAAGCATGATTGGTGTTTGAATTTTGGCAAAGAGGGGGCATTTTTTTCCAGGCTGGAGATCACTGCCCTGCTCTCTGAAGAGGCTGAAGAGCAGCATGTGCTGCTGCAGCTGATGAACAGTGCCACCAGCCGGCTGCTGGAAGACAGCCAGTTTGCATGACTAGGGGGAAAATAAGGTAACCTGCATCTACTCACCACCTTTCACCCCTGAAAGTCTTCACAATCAGGCTCTGATCTGCAACAAACACACAGGGGCTGTTCCTGGAAGCAGCTGCAAGAAAGCTTGCTATGCAAGCACTAGCTTACCTAAGCTTCAGTTGGCTGGGTCAAAGGAGATAACCAATCACTTGGGGTTTTCTGGTAGAGCTATGAGTGAATGACAAGAGTATCCAACTCAGGAGGCTTCTTCTAGTGTGGAGCAAGCCAAACAGCATGATGAGCCATGTCAGAATCTGGCCTGAATGATGAAATAACCAGATGGTACTACAGAGGCAGGGTAAATGCATCCAATGAGATGTGTGTTGTCAATTATTTGAAGACATAGTTTCCACTTATTGTGGGGTAATTTCCTACTGGAAGCTGAACTTTAAATTTAATGAAGTTTGGCACTTCACAGTCTCTCTGGTCAAAACACTTACTAGAAAAGCTACTGTTGCCTGATTGTACTAAAAACAAAACCACCCAATCCAAACAAACAAAAAACAACAAACAGACACAAAACCCCCCAAAATTAAACCCCCCCCCCAACAACATACAAAAAAAAACAAAAAAAAAAAAAAAACAAAAAAAAAAAAAAACCACAAAAACAAAAAAAAAGAAAGACAAACAAAGAAAAACCAAACAAAAAGCAAAGGA